>CBVK0102607604.1:0-10896 GCA_900067695.1 Picea abies
GGAAGAGTTTGTAAGTGTTCAAAGGTTTTGGCCCTTGAACTTCCTCTTGCGAACCCGTCTATCTTGGGTCTTGTCTTTGCTTCTTGGGATGCTATCCCTCCCGAGCTTGGTTCCTTTGAGAATTTTGATCTCCCACGCATTCCTTGCGTTCCTTGGATCTCGACAAACTCAGATCGAAGGATTTATTCGAAATAAATTATTCCCGCACTCCTTGCGCTTCTCTATTCTGGTTCTTCGACATTTAGTCGCTCCTTGACTCTGTGCACCCATTGCACTTGGTCTAAGTTCCCGTCGTTCCTTATGAACTTCTCTGAGTCAATTCAAGACTCTACCGATGCACTCCTTGCATATGAGTTCTTAGAAGAAAGACAATTGGAACTTATCTAGTTCGTCACAAATTCGTATGATCAACTATAGATAATCATTCATGAAAAAAATGAACTAAAACACATACAGAGTATATCATTCACCCAATCACACATCAAAATGAACAGTGTCCAAGGAATTGGAACAATATGTCTATTCTATTCATTCATGAAATAAATTACATAGTATTACAGTTCTTCACTGCACCTTTCTTCTACTCTCCTCTACTCTGATCTCTCTTCTCTCTCTAATATAGTACAACAACAAAACAAAACTATCTAAGGAGTGGCTCCTCGAGCTCTTCTTCGTCCTGTCTGCAACCTATCCTATCAGTTTCTAGTGGTTACCTACTTTGTCCTATTGCAATAACTATCAGTTATTACCAGATAAGAGCTGGCACTCTTTATTTGCAACTCCTTACAGTCATACACGACTTTACAAACACGATATATTTAAAAACGTCGTTTCCAAAATATCTCAACAACTCGTTATGTTTTTGAGTTAAATGTTGATTTGAAATTATGTCATGCTGAGATGTCATATCCCTACCTCCATGCTTGTTTCTTTGACTTGGAATGCGATGCTCGTGCATCACATTGGGGCCAAGTTATATAAGCATAGGGCCAAGTTATATAAGCATAACACATTCTTTTTTTTTTTTAATCATTGAGGGACTCAACCTTTTCAAGTTTGGGGAGAAGCTACACTCTCTAACCATCAACCTAATTATTTTTATATTTTTTGAGGTGTGACTAAAATGTGTATGCATAAATCTTGTTGTGTCATGAATGTCTCAAATTTGAAGGATTAGAGTTACTTGAATTGTATTGAGAGATTTTGGAACCTTATAAGACCTAGATGGGACGATGACTATATTACATAGTGGGATGATGTCATTATTTTAAGCACTTCTTTTCAAGAGGTAATGGGCAACACAGTGTCGAAATCATATGCAACTGACCTAAAGAAGTAAAGGAGGGACTTAAATAAGTTAGCCAATAGCTCAAGTTCAACCCTTTCAATGATGAACTTCATGATAGGGCTACTAAGCTTTAACATCATTTGAAAGTTGATGAAATTTTATTCTTGAACTCCTACTAGTGATTTCTATTATATTAGCTCCCAACAATTCCATAACCTTAGGCATTGTTAAGAAAAATACATCATCACCTTGAACACCTCACCCTTGGAGTTGGTAATTGGAGGGTGCACTCCCCTCTCCCTATAGAAAATCAAGGAGTCCTTCATCCCTAAGGATTCCCAGAGAAAAACTAAAATTTGCACCATATATTATTATTTTGTAAATGCTATCAAAGGCCTTTCAAGCTTAAGCTCTTTTCATATTCTAGCTAGCTAAGTGATAATATTGTTTTGGACAATATGGATTCCATTGATCCTCTTACACATTGAAGGTAGCATCATGGAATGTTAGGAAAATCACAAACCGAGCTATGGTCTATAAGATTAGGACATTGTTTCGTAATCTTGAAACTTTTGTTTGCAATAAGTAAAAATTGATGGGTTTCTTTTGAAGAATGCTTTGAATTGTGTTTAGTCAAATGTGGTCATCTTTTCTTCTACTCTCGAAGATGATATGGGAGGAGTTGTGACCTACGTATTGCCTTGGTTTCTTCTTGTTATTATTGTTATGCACTAGGGAATTGATCCCACCCATAGGCTAGTACGATTTATGTTGAATTTGTATTTGGGCTTAGATAATATATATATGATCAATGACATTAAAGAGAGAGACTGCTTCTAGAGATGGATGACAGTTTACCTCCACAGATCACATTGGCTTGTTTGTGGATATTTCAACATATAGGATGTCAAGAAGGGTAATGAAGTCATGCTTCTAGCAATAATACTCCCTCATGGTAATAAAATAGCTTTGGATGTCCATAAAGCTTGATTAGAGTTATATGACCAACAAATTTAAAAGAAAGGAGTCATCTAAGTTATGGTTTACTTGGTCCAACTTTCTTAAGGGAAACAAAAGAGTTCTTAGAAATATTGATAGGACCAAGTTATCTAAGTAGAATGCATTCTCTTTTTTATTATCAAGTAACCTTTCCTCTAAGTTTTGAGAGAAGTTACACTCTCTAACCATCAAACTATTTAATCTTTTAAATTTTTTTGGGTACAACTAAATGTGTATGCCTAAAGCCTACTAGATCATGAATGTCTCAAATTTGAAGTATTGGAGTTACCTGAATTGTATCACAAGAGTTTGGAACCTTATTATAAGACCTAGATATGAGGTTGATTGGATTACATGGTGGGAAGATGTCATTGCTTGAAGCACTTATTTTTAGGGAGGTATGGCCAATATATTTCCTCAATCTTGTGTAAATTGCATAGACAAGTAAAGGAGGAACATAAATAGGTTACCGAATGGCTCTAGTTCAACCCTTTCAATGAGAAATTTCATGATATAATTATCAGAGTTGTCTTTACCCTTCTTTTGTTGTGGCTAACTCCCAACCCTAAACTCTTTCTCATCATTGTGCTAAAAAAATTCTTCAATCTTGATGACATAACATTACACTACTCCCAGTGAAGAGATGTCCAAAATCCATTTATGTTTGGATGTATTTGTGTAAGTTGATGTGGTATTTTAAAACTTAATATTGCTGAGAGTATCTAATACCTAGTTTTGTATCAACAATATGAAAGGAATCAATGCAAATTTGAACAATATAGTCTTTATTGTGCTGGAAGATTGTCCATCTCATAGTATTGGTCTTCATAGTTTCCAACAAGTAAATATTCGTTGAGAGAATTGGAAAAATCCCCCCAAGTGGGTTATGCCACATAATTTTTAGAATCATATCTGACATGTTGCATATAGTAAGTTTCCCATGAGTGTTTGATATGGGGAAGGGACTTCAAGAGTGATCCAAATTATGTTGAAGATGAAATGAAAGATAGCATTAACAAAGAAAAGAAACAAAGAGATACAATGAAAACTAATTTCTATTAATGAAACAAAGATGACTAGTTATTGTGTAAGTATAATGGTTAGTATAGTACTAGTTATCTTTGAGAAGAGATGTATTTGTTATGCTCATTCACAAAAAGTATCCAACAAAAGGATGAAACTACATTTAATAATAGTGGAAGAAAAGAAAAAAATTACAAGTCACCACAACCCTAACCTTAACATGAATTTAACACCGAGCACACGCATTGAATTGGATGAAGCCAAGACGTATAGAAGAAAGGAGAGCCTAACTGAGAGTCCCATAAATTTTTACTCACTGATCTGCTTTAGGTCTTCTTTAGCTTGTTGGGAATAGATTTTGTAGACTAAGATGGATGCTAAAATGTTGGTCATGAAAACCTTGAAAAACACATGAGAAGGCCTAAAAAAATACATTATAAGTTCATGACCTGGAAACAACTAGTATCATGATCATTTTTTAAACTTCCCTAGATAGGCACTTGGATCAAGGAGTACGAAGGTAATCTTCTCACTCTTGGAAAACTTGTGAACAAAGAAATAACCCTCTAGATAGTTTAACCATCTCTCTAAATATTTTATGTCTATCTTCCCTTCAAACAAGGGGATATCAAAATTAAATTGTAACTTGTGTTAAGAACTTGGTGAAAAAGGATTTAAGACATATTCAACACTTGTATTCATCTCATGATATCAATTTATAGTACATTTATTTGACCACCTATAGATCTGGATCACATTGACAACATATTAGTGGATAACGACAACACCTCACTAGTAGATAATGATGACAACTCAAAAGAAGGTAGTGTTGGACTTTGTGATTGTCTAGGGACTCATAGTCTAACATTCCCCCCCTTAATCACAAGTCTGAATAGTTGTATCGGTAAGGAAACATGAATTAGTGTGTGGGTTGGTATCATATTCAATATTAAATCTGAAACTTATGAACTTAGCTTTGATGAAGTTATGCCTGGAAAATTGCCAATATGGATGCTAAATGGTTCATCTAAAATAAACTTTGAAAGAGAGTAGAATTTTTGGAAGTGAACAACTACCGTTTTTGAGCATTCCTTGATTACTTGATCATTTGTCAAATAATTCAGCTAGAAGAAACTGACTTCCTTTACTAATTTGGTGAACAAATAGGATCACCATTATGCTATCAGTGAAAAATTGGATCACAAAAGCACTCTTTAAATTTAGACACAATTAAGCATCGAACAACATCCCAATGAATAGTTGAAGAACAATGAGAGGATTCTAGATTACATGCAAGAACTTCCCAAATATGTTGATTTGATGAGATTGTTTGAAGTTGATTGAATCGTAGATATCTTGTTTAGGAGACCGGTTGCCACAATGGAATTTCCAAATTTTGATTGAGATGACTTCAAAATTTGAAGCCTAACTATCATCATTAATATTCCCTTTGTCAGGTGCAAGGTGAGAAGATTATTGAAGGGATCCAAGCTTGAGATTTTGTATTCTTCTATTCTTCAATGGTTCATCATTATATCTAGTGGTTTTGTTAGTTGACCACTAGCCATTTTATATTGATTAATGTGGTGGTTTTGGTCGACCATTAACCATTTTCAATGTACTACCCCCCTTGAGTGCAAGAGGGTACATTTCTCTTTGATTCATGTTTCAATTCAAAAGACATGTAGAATTGGGCCCTAATCAAGCCCAAAATATTCATTTGGAACAACTATTTGAAAGCCTTTTGCTTTTGTGATTTCTCCATGCAAATGTGTCTTTACTTGTGTCTGAACTAGATGGTGAGACTTATGCAACTTCTTGACTTATTGATTCCAATACCAATAACTTATCCAACCATATTGAATTATTGGTTTTTTAGCCTTCTTCTTTTGTTGACACTTATATGAATGATGATTTGTCTTCCCACAATGAAGACATTGATTTTATCATCAATTGTATCATCAACATTCTTAACTTCTTCATTAATTTATGGAGTCTTCAGTTTTTCATCAAGAATTTTTTCACTCACAAATTGAACCGGTTTGGAGTAATCTAGAATAGAAAATTTGTTGTTTTCTTCGTATCCTAAGCCATGTCGAGTTGAGTTGCATTTATTCCCAAGATCTAAAAATCATCTTGGAAAGATGATTTTTCAATTCTTGATGTTCTTCTTTATAACTTTAACTTCACATTTATTGTTGTTTCTATCACTATGTGCTTATGCTTATGACTCATCTTCAACAAGACTTATCTTCATCAATTCACTATATGATTCCATGTCATGACCAGTTATGAAATCATCAACCATATCTTTTGTTGTATTTGTATCAACCGTTCGGTCATGTGTACCACAAGTAGCATCAACTATCCACATTAGGTCTTTTATGTCACAAGTTGTATCAACCTTTTGTATGAGGTCATTTGTTGCACATGTTGCATCAACCATTTTTTCAATTTGTTGTTCATTTTCTATTGATTTTAGTTGAAGTGCTTCAATCAATCTATCTGTTATCACCAAAAAGTTGTTCACCTAGACAAAAATGCTAGGTTTACCAAAATACACAACACATAATATGGGTACCATGCATTTTACCCACTTTTACACTATTTTTCACTATTATGACCTAAGGAACCACTTTTCCCAAAGTCATAACACACCTTTATGACTTTTTCCTCTTGAAATTGACCAAAAGGCAAAAGAAAATAAAAGAAAATACCAAAAACCTAGAAGCGATAGTTAAAATTGTTATGGTCAAATGATAATATTATATTATCACGACTATGTCAAGGATAACTACTATTTTTCTTATAAATTCAAGAGGCTTCCCCCATTTCTCATATATCATCCATTGAAAGTAAGGAAATATTGCCAAAATTTCTCTAGCCAATCAAGACACTCATTGTGCTTGATGAGAATTTTTAGCAACCACCATAACCACTTTCAGCCATAAGGAGAGGATTCAAGCCATACACTTGGGAAGAAAAAATAACCCTCGCAAGGATGAGGCCACGGAGTCCATATTCTCCAAGAAATCCTCCACAGGTGTAAGTATATTTTCTTTCCATTGGGTAATAAAATATTTTTTCATTCTTTAACAAGGTTCTCATTATGGTTTTGTTTGTTTTTTTCATTTATTTATTTTTCCCATAAATGGCACCAACTTCAAGATGAAAATTTCCATTCGAATCTAGGGTTTCTAGTTGTATTTCATTACTTTGCTTGTTTTCTAGCACAACCACTAGGTTGGAAAACCTTTAGATTTGTCTTGGAGACTAGCTCATAGCTATCAGGAAGCTCCCAGGTGCCAACACATTTTTTGGGGCCATTAAGTGTGTTGACCAATGCACTTTCTGGGCCTATATCTGTGTTGACCACGTAGGAACATGGGACATTATCTGCAGGGGAAACACACTAAACCATGTCAATTTCTGCGTTGGATCCAGGAACTCATTTTTTAGTTTTTAGGGTCATGTTCCATATTTTAAAGTTTTTTTTAGGACATGCATTTGTCTTTTTAAATGATTTTGTTGTATATTAATTTTTTTCTTTAATAATTTGATAAGATTGAGAACAAAACCCCCTAGGGTTTCTAGTACCTTTCATGGTTTGGTTTCTTTTAGATTTTTCTTTTTGTTTTCTGTTATAGTAGGCTTAAAATTAGAACCCCAGTTTGCTAGTTAATCAATTGGGCATATTTTCTTACGTAGATCTTGGATGAATAAAAGCATATATTTTTGACCTAGTATTTGTCCTAGTGTTAGATTTGTGTGAGAAGCCATTATCTTTCTTTTACCAACATTAGTTTTTTCTTTCTTTTGTAGCTATATATTAGTTTTCTTTGTTGTTTTAGTTAGACATTTACTTCAAATTAGAAAACGTTGATAGTGAAAGAAAAGTGTTCCATAAAACAATTAATATTTTACTTACATTTGGAGGTTTTCTTTTTTGAAATTGTTTGCTTGTGAACCATAATTTAAAGTAGATTGTTTCATTTTGAAATATGAATGTTAGTAAGTCTATTCAAATTTGAAAGTTAACTTAGATAAAGAAAGAGTCATTTCACTTCAATATTTCTCTTTGTTACTTACTCGCTCATTAGTTTAGATTTCAATTCATTGCAATTTAATTTCATTTACAAGCATTTTTAATCGAAGTTAGTCAAACCAAACGTGCACACATTACCATACCTTAAGTATATGCTTGGTTCATGGTGTCGAGATCAACCTAATAATCAACCAATTAATCTAACACATATAAGCCCACTTGGGCCCATAAATTATATTGTAGTTAGGTTAGAACTTTGGGGATATGCATCCAAATAATTCCCCTTTGTCATTTTACATTGAAACATAGTAGTTGACTATTAGGTTACTTTCAAAATACTTTCTATTGGACACAATCATATCCCATTTGGTAATAGGCACACTCTTCATAGTGGACAATGCTGAGGTTTGGACCAAAGGTTTGATTGAGACTCCTTACTCTTTCACTACTAAAGATCCCAATACCGTTAGATTTCATCTTGAAGGAAAGGAAAACTGTTACACATGTCTGTGAAGATGTAGCTTAGTGGCCATTCTACTAGGTATCCTTACCCAAGTGGTTCTCATAGGAGGGGGGAACTCGAGACAAATTTCTCTGGACCATTGGGATTTCATGACCTAGTGTCTCCTAATTACAACTCTCTCTTTAATACAAACACTCATCCACATGGAGACCATAATACCCTTGTTGTTGGTTGATTGGAAGGCCCTTATCCATAGACTAGGATTTGTTTGAGCACATCTACTTTGTCTTATAGGCTATAATCGTTTCTCTTTATAGGATGCAACTGGTTGAATTAGGCCATCTTGATTTTGATTTATACACACTTATACCCACTTGTTGCATCACATGAGCACATAGTGAGTGTACTTTTCATTCATTTATTTGCTCAGTTAATTTGTTTGTTCTATTAACCTTTTGATTAGAATTTTGCATCTTAGGGCGATATTTTAATATGGACACCATAGCTCCCCCTAGGAGGTAATATTGTAGGATGTGAGGCCTTTGGCCTTTGTTCTTTACTGGAAACATTATCCTCCCTGCTATATAAGTTAGGGTTTCTCCCCTAGCCCAGGTTCAAGTTCTAGCTCTTCAGATTCAGAAAGTTATTATTCTTCCAAATCCTCATCCGTTTCCCCATAGAGGGGTGTTGGTTCCTCTATGCTACATCTAGTTCTTCTTATTCTAGTGCATCCTCATCCAACCCAAGTTCCACCATGGTTGGAGAAAATACAAGAGATAATGTCGACTGACCTTCTATGGCTTTCATGGGAGGTTTAAATATCCCTAATTCGAACAAGTTAATTAATGATCATATCCGCCTATTGGACATGCATTTTGAATAACTAAGTTTTGAAGAGCGCACAAAAAAGTAGAAAAGGGAGTAGTTTGTGGGGTCAAAGTAGAAGTCAGAGTGCACACAAAATAAAGAAGGAAAAACAACATGTAGGAGAAAAAGAAGGAAAAGAAACATGCTCGCGAAAAAGAAATAAAACAACTAGGACATATTAGGGTTATGAGCCCTAAATCTATGTATAAATATGTAATGGGTTGGGGAAGAATAGGATGTTGAGAATACGATATTAGATTAGTGAGAGAGAAAGAGAGCCTATGTTTAAGGCTTTGAGAGAGGTTTTGCAGAGAAAGGGCTTGCATTGTAGGGCGGCTAGGTAGGATGGAGAACTATACCATGATGTATCTATTGTAAGCATATTGTGCAGGATTGAGGTGATTACTGCATAAATATTAATATAGAAGACATCCGTTGTGGATGTAGCCCAAGGATTGTGTGAACCATGTTAAAATATGCGTCTTTATGTGTTGTGTTGATGTGGTTGTTCATGGATGTTTTGTTTATGCATGATTAGTATATATTTTTTTACTACATGAATGATGCAAAATAATAATGAATGGTGCAATGGGTTACTTATATTTCCATCTATGTTATAAGGATTCTGCACAATAGAGTTGGTTAAATAATCAAAAGATATGAAAAAAGATATTGTGCATAGGGTGGATAAATAGTAATGGATATGATGATAGCCTCACATCCCCTCGTCCCTGCATAAAATTGGTTCCTACAACCCCAATAGATACCTTAGGTGACACTTCAATTGCATGCAGGTGATGCCAAAAGATATGGTATCTGAAGGGTTTTGTTGGTTGAATAAATGGAACCTAGGGTCTTATAACTGTGTACCAACAAATGGTTCTGTTTCCAGGTCTTATAACAGGCTTACCTAGGGTCTTATAATAGGCTTACCGTCACAGGGGGAAGATCCCACCCTACTGTTTGTAGAAGAAAACACCATAAAAATCTGTCAGAGTCCATGAGGGAGAAATTTCACATAGTTATATGGGTGCACAGGTTGGACGTACCAAGTATATGTGACCCAACAATAAGAATTGTGATGCTAGCATTAGCGTGAAAGTTGCTACGAAAGTGTAGGAAAGACCAAGTACCCACAGGTGTGATAGATGCAACTAAGAAGTGTGTATAAGGGGTATCAATGAGCTAGGCACCATTTTTACTTAATGAGTTCCTCATCGCTTGCATGGAAGCATAGGACAGAGGCATGGAATTCCACTATTCCTGGTTGTTAATTCTGATTGTGTTCACAGCTTGGAATGAACCAGAGGATGTGCAGTTTCTGGGTCTAAGAGGTAAGTCCTACTTGGTCGCCAAGTATCAGAACTTCTAGTACACAATGGACAAGAGAAGACAGATAGACACCAACATTGAGTTCTTTCTATACAACAAAAGGATTAGGATGTGTATCCAAAATACACCACGAATCTCACCACAACTGTAGAGGCGTACACACCAATTGCGCGATTATGAGAAGACTGTCATCACATATACATACAAGCAAAGAAAGACCCAAGAGAGGAATGGGTCCAGACAGAGTACAAAATCATAGAAGAAGACATCCAACTAATTATGCAGGATTGGGACCTAGATTGGAAGGTTCCTACGAATGAAACAAAGATGGAGCACCCTAAAAATGAAGAAGAAGACCAAGGTAATGGTTAAGGAAATGGACAAGGAAATCATGCAGGGGATGCAAAGAAGACAATACCAAAAACAAGGGACAATAGGAAAGAATTGGATAATGGGAAAACAACATCTGTGTAGAAGACGATGAAAGCCCATAAATAACCAACTATCTACACTTTGACAGATGATGATATAACATGACCGAATACCAAGTGAGGGATGTTGTAGAAGAGGCAGCTCAAAAAATGTCGTAGAAATAATAAGAACTGCACTAAAAGGTGCATGAACAATTAAAAACATTACAACATCTTTGGGAGGTAGTAAGGAGAGCACCAGAGTGAAGATATGGTGAGCGACCAACAACAAGTGCGATTGGGGAAGCAGGGGCCACCACTTCTTACTTGTTAGAGATAGAAGCAGTGTAGAGAGTTTTGAAGATCTCTCTAGATGCAATTGATTTCCCCACTCCAGAGATGTAGGAGTAGGCACAAGTACTAAATCATCTGGAATCAGTCATTTCACAGATTCCCATAGGATCCCTAC
>CBVK0102607707.1:0-10406 GCA_900067695.1 Picea abies
TGTGATAAGAACCACTCTTTTTTATTAAGTCAAGTGTGAAGTATACATTTCTATACTCCAACAATGTTGTATTCAAGTTAATAAGTTGTTCTGCAATTGTTAAGGTAGAGTTAAGTCTCAGTCCTAGATGGATGAAAGCCTCTGCAACTTTGATAAATATGCAATTTATGTATGTTGTGGGGGTTCAGTTTTTGGGGAAAAGGATAGCAATACAACAACTGGTTGGATCCGTTCGATGCATGGATTAAATCTCTCTACCTGGTGAACATACTCTTGATGACAATGTTTCGTTCAAATTTTCATGTGTTTTTATCTTATCTTGAATACAGTTTTTTATTTGTACAAAGTACAGTTCATTTCTTTGGGTTATTGTGTAACTGGTCTTTATTGATATGCAACTTGTGAAAAACAACTAATGCTTGGTGAAGACTTGTTTTTATCGCAACCTGAGGGAGTAATTGTGTTTTTGATACATGTTTAGTGTCTTGAAATGATATTTTAGGTATTAAACTTCTTGCAACAAGTTATTCATTGAGTGGTTTGTTGTTATCCTTTGTTTTATTAGTTCACTTATCTGTCATTTGTGTGCCACCAACCAAGGAGGACCCTCATCCATATCATTTTTCCAACCCCAACCATGCTCTTGTCTTGGTAGAACCAACCCTCTAACTCACCAAAAAAAATAAAAAATTAAAAACCATTCTAAACTTGAGGTGGCCTAGCTTTTCCCTTTAGCAATCAGATGCAGACTTTAGGACCAACAGTGCATGTGCCACCAATGGATCCTTCTACTTTTATGCCATATATTCCTTCAATCTTTGTCTTGTGCAATTGAAGGAATATTCATCTAGGTCTTCGGACCAGGTTCCATACTTGATGGTGCAATAGTCTCAAAAATACATAGCTACACAAAACTCTTTAGTCAATGTTAAATACTCTTGATAGTAAGGCATGCACTTGCATGCCGCTAGTTCCCACTTTTTTTCGACCATGAGCTCCTTCTTGGTCTTCATCTTTCCAACCTTAGTATATTGTCCTTGACCTCAGTTGACTGCTGCATATTTCTCTTCCACTAAATACCCTTAGGCTGGCAAGATCACTAGCTCTGATACCACTGTAATGTCCCTGGGGCAGAATTAGGGTTTTAGGGCAAATTATCTTGTTTTGTTGGTGTATTTTTAAATACTTTACAATTGTAGCATTCCTTCGACAACCACAACAATTTCTTTTGATCACCAAACATTAAGCAATGTCCACTATGAGAAATTAATAATTTTGTATTTCTTAGTTAACATACAAATGGATCATTAGCTTATTACCACCAATTCTCTGCGTACTTTTATTACCAGCAATGTGTATTCATGTAACACCAACTTTTGTGTGCTAGAGAACATGGGGTTTGACAACCATAGCAATAATATAAACTTAAATATTGTTGTAGTAGCTTCAACACACATATGAAATAGAACAAATAATTTCTTAAAACCTAGAGGATTAGCTGGTGAATATGTCTCTATTGTTTCTATGTTTTTTATACTACTGAAACACTTCTAAAGGTACTGTTAGCCCTTGATCTCCACTGCATGTGCCCCAACGATCCCTTTGGACTCCCCTCCAGCTTCAGTACTGTTTAAAACACCTACCAACCACCAACCAAACCTTGGCCCTACTTAATATTCCTATAGAAACCTTCGGCCCTATACAAATAGGGGTTCGACCCTGCAAACCAAGATCCTACTTCCCGCAGAAGGGTTCGACCTACCTGAAAGTGCTAAAATCCAGCAAGGGAAGGGTTCATCCCCTCTCAAAACGCCCCTAAATGAGCTTGGTCTCCTCCTAAACCTCCTACACTCCAACAATATTGACCTGCACAAAGCCTCAAGAAATCCTCACAACGTGCCCTCTCTTGGCTCAGAACAACCAAGTAATGGAACCTGAAGAAGATATGAGTAGATAATTTGGGAAGATTGATCCAAGGTTAGGCTAGGGTGAGCACAAGGCACCACCAAACCCCAACATAACTCAAGGGTTTGACCAAACCCTCTAAAACCCTTAGGCAACAACCTCTAAAGGCAGAAACAAGATGCTCAAATACAAAATCAAAGAATGAGGAATGTGTCTCCCCTCTTCCTTATATACTTTTTTTCCTTTACTTTCCCTCTTCTTTCTTTTTGCCACTTGGCACTTTAGGGGACTTGTTGTTTAAGTAGGGTGACATGAAGTCACTTTACCCCCTTTTTATCCTTCTTTTTACACAATGTCACTTTAAAATTCAAACGTTGCCTCCCCTGGTAGCTGTATTCAACCCCACAACTCCCTTTCTTTAGGGATATAGCCTATAGGGAGCCCCTTTAGACTAATACACCCTCCCTCTAATGAGGTCAAAAGGGAGGGGACATGACAGAAAGACAAAATTCAGTGGTTCAACATACATATTTCGAGGGTCGAAGGGTTTTTTAGGGTGTTGAATTGATTTATGCATTCATAAATAAGATTTGAGCACGATAAAATTGTGATTTTTCCAACAATCACGTTGTCGGATTCTAATGGTAGTTGCGGGAACAAGTCAAAACGTAGAACATTTAGACTACGCCTTTTCTAAAGATGTAGTCTAAACATTCTATGTTTTTACTCTTTTCCGAGAGCCTTTTTTGACAACTTCGTTCAAAAGCCGACTAGAAATTTAGAAAAATAGTTGAAATGACAAATTTGAATGGTTCACCATATATATTTTTTCATGCGGGGTTTTTGAGGACACTGAATTGATTTATGTATTCAGAAATACAATTTGAGGATTGTAAAATTACAAATTTGCCAACAATAACATCCCCAGATTCCAATGGTAATCCTAAAAAAAAAGTCAAAACATAAAACATTTAAACCATGCATTTTCTAAAATACATCCTTAAAGATCAATTATATAGATTTGAAGTTTTTATAAAATGATAAGTTGATTTATAAATTCTTCCTAATTTAATGAAATCACGATCCCGAAACCATGATTTATTATCGAATTCTAAGTGTCTAAAAATTCATATATTTTTCTCTTTTAATCCTCCATCTTTTGAAAAAACCATGACAAATACAGGAATAAGTGGAATTCACGCGTTCTCCCCACCGATACACGGTCGAACACGTGATCTTCAACTCTATTTGTTCCAACTTCCAGTCATACATCTAGGATCCTTCCGACAAATTTAATACGTGTGAAATTTCGAATAGCTTTTCAAATTTCTTTCACCTCACATGTCGCAATCAATGTGGTAATTTAAATTTACTTTACATCCTTCCAATGCTTTAGATGAGTGCATGCTATATGTCTCAATGTTTATGTATATCGTGTAGATTCTTCACCATGGCCCACTAAATTTGAGCGGTTTTTATATTTTAAACAACCAACACAACACCCATTTTGTGGTTTATTTAAAGTTGGGATAGAGACACCCAAACCTTGGGGTGTGGTGGAACGTCAAATCAAAACCTTTGATTTTGGAAAAACCATGACCAAGAGCGGAATAAGCAACATTTTATTTACGCGGTTTTAGTCCGTTCATAATGATACATGGTCGAACACGTCATTTCAGTTCTATATGTTCTAGTCAATACGGACATATAATTTTTTTTTTTTGATTTTTTATTTTATTTTGTCAGAAATTAGGTAAGGAGTGGTTGGATTTGCAGATTTGAGTGATTAAATTTGTATAATCTAAATGTTTTAACTAAATTCATAATTTATATATTTAGAAATACAATTTAAACAACAAAAATTAACAATTTATTCAAATTTACATCATCAAATTCCAACCAAAATCCCCAAAAATAAAACGTATAACCATCTCCATATTTATATGATCCACCGTCAAACCGAAATAAACGGAAAGACCCTCAGCCCAACAAACAGAGGAGGATTTTTATTCCACTCGTTCCAGTTCATTTGGCACCAATCAAATTCCGAATAACTTCTTTGGATTAAAGCAACTTTCTTCGCCTCTCTATTTCCCAGTCAACACGGCAATTTTTATGACTTTTCCACTTAACTCTGCAGCTTTTCCTCTTCTTATATTCCGAATAACTTCATTTGATTAAAGCAACTTTCTTCGCCTCTCTATTTCCCAGTCAACACGGCAATTTTTATGACTTTTCCACCTTACTCTGCAACTTTTCCTCTTCTTATAAAGGAGCATGTTGTCATGGCAATGAAGTGAATTCATAGGCAAGGCATTAAGGACTATCTGTAGGGCAGGGAGAGAGAAACATGGATAAAGCCGTTATGTCCATGCTGGTCAGCTTTTATATATTGATAACGTTGGACAATGCAACTGCTGAAACTTTCAGTTCGTCAAGGGAGCCGTCATATTACTCCTCTTCTTATATTGATCATCTCTATGACCACACCCCTGCTGGAACTGCTAATTCTCTTCAGCCCCATTATTTTGTTTCAAAAGAACGCATTCTGGAGGATTCAGCGTATCAATTAACATCATCTGAGGATAAAAGGGACGTGGAAGCGCTTCTGTCGTTCAGGAAGGCCATCACATTGGATCCACTAGGATCGCTGTCCAACTGGACAGCTGAGAATTCGGAGAATGTATGCTCTTGGAAGGGTGTTTTCTGCAGAAATCACACTAATAGAGTGGTTGCCCTAATCCTTCCTGGACTAAGTCTCCAAGGTACTCTTTCGCCATCTCTTGGCAACCTTTCCTTATTGCGTACGTTGGACCTTTCATATAATAATTTGACAGGGAAAATTCCACCCCAGTTTGGGCAGCTCAAAGCGCTGGAAATGCTTCAGCTCCGCCGCAATCTTCTCACGGGTACTCTCTCCCCATCTCTTGGCAGCCTCTCCTTACTGAGAACTTTGGATGTTTCAAATAATACTTTGACAGGGATTATACCAACAGAATTGGGTCGTCTTGTCAAGTTGGAATATCTCGACTTATACAACAATTTTCTCACTGGAAGTATTCCAATTTCTCTAAGCAATTGCACATCTATGCGAGAATTGTACATTTATGGTAATAATCTTACTGGTCACATCCCTCCAGCTCTGGGCAACTGTACTCAGCTATCGTCTCTTGCTTTTGCTTTCAACTATTTGACTGGAAGAATTCCAGTCGAATTGGGTTTGCTGCAGAACTTAAAGCGTCTGTATTTAGGTTTCAATCATTTGATGGGAATAATTCCTGCAGAATTAGGCTCGCTGCAGAATTTAGAGATCTTGTCTCTAAGTTCCAACAACTTGACTGGAAGAATTCCAGTGGAATTGGGCTCGCTGCACAACTTACAGAAACTGTATCTACATTCCAACAACTTGAGTGGAAAAATTCCAGTGGAATTGGGCTCGCTGCACAACTTACAGGAACTGTATCTACATTCCAACAGCTTGAGTGGAAGTATTCCCACGGAATTGGGCTCGTTGCAGAACTTAAATACCCTATATCTATATTCCAACAAGTTGAGTGGAAGGATTCCCGTATCTCTAGGGAATTGCAAAGAGATGATGTATTTGCTCTTGTTCGACAACAAACTTAATGGAACAATCCCCGAGGATATCTGCAGATGTGTCAATCTAAGGACCCTAGATTTATCTAAAAACCAGCTGAATGGAAATATTCCCGCATCTTTACGAAACTGTAAAGACTTAATTCGGATAAAGGTGTCCGATAACAAACTTAGTGGACATCTCGACATAGAGTTTCCGGTGACGTTTTTCTGGGACCTTGCCTTCATCTTTGGTCAATTGTACTAAGCTTCGGTTATTGGATTTAAGGAAAAATAAATTAACAGGGGAGCTTCCAAGATATCTCGCATCTTTCCAAAAGTTACGAGTTTTAAGTGTTGGTTATAATAAGCTCGAGGGTGGTATCTCTGATTGGATCACAAATCTCTCTCAATTACAGTTGTTGGATTTATCCAATAATAACTTTAGTGGAAGATTACCATCTAATGTGGGGAGACTCCTAGGATTCAGTGTCCTAGAGTCTGGAAAACTTAGTGATAATACATTATATGAGGATGTGCAGATTAACATGAAGGGATTTGAGTATAATATAACATATGTGTTGTTGGCAAACACCATATTTGACTTGTCCAACAATAATTTTATTGGAGAAATACCTTCAAGCATGGGAAATTTGAGTAACTTGAGGTTGTTGAATTTGTCTGGGAACCATTTGGAAGGGAAAGTTCCTGCATCTCTTAGTGAGATATCTACTTTGGAGCAGTTAGACTTGGCTAAAAATAATTTGAGTGGAGAGATTCCTCAAGAACTCTCTAAATTAACCAAGTTGGCGACTTTGAATGTATCATATAACATACTCTGCGGACACATCCCACAAGGAACACAATTTGACACTTTCAATACAACTTCATTTCAAGGGAATAAGTGCCTATGCGGTTATCCTTTACATCCATGCGAAAAAGCAAAAAATAATGAAGAAAGAGGTCTCGAAGCTTGTGTCAATGCTAGTCGAGGTCATGGATGGCTAGATCGTGTGGATGAACATGTCTCATTAATTGCATTAGGGTTGGGAATAGGGATTGGATTCAATAGCGTTGTAACCTTGATAATCATGTGGGATAAAGCTTGGCAATGGATGGTACCTCCAAAAAAAAGAACATTTTACGGAGTGTATCGATCCCCTAATTGACCTAAAAGCTGGTCCAAATGATAGTACCTAAAAAAGCATTTTACAATGCACAAATTCTCTAAATGACCTAATAGTTTGTCCACCCATGACATTGTTATTATAAAGTGTGTATTGAAAATTAAAAATTGACAATGTATAATGTTTTGTAAGGATTAGATTTGGTTGACTTGTAACTTGATAATAATGTGTTCTCATAAAGTGTGTATTGAAAATTAACAATTTATAATATTATGCAAGGATTAGATTTGGTTGAGTTGTAACCTTGATAATAATATGAAATAAGGTTCTGGAGATAAAAAAAAAATTTATTTTTTATTTATATAATTTATATAAGTTAAAAAGTATTTACTCATAATATTTTTTAAATATATAAATTATTTATATAAGTTAAAAAGTGTTCATTCATGATGAAATGTATAATTAAAATTAAAAATGGGACAGCCAGAGGAACTGCAGGAAAGGTAACTCGGGAGGGAAGATTGCTCCCGAGTTAGCCCACTCCAAAAAATATGCAAGTAAAAACGTCAAAAAAATGATTTTTTTTTAATCAAAATTAATGTGTTAGGCAGCTGTCTAGTCAATGTTTTAGTAATTTATGGCTTTGTCTAATTATATGAATTTTTGAACTTTTTCACCTGAATCTAAACAGATATTGATGAAATTACTATTTTCTATTGTTTAAATTGTATTTTTGAATGTATTGTTTACACTCCAACTATACAAACTCAATCACTGAAATCTAAAATTTCAACAAATTTTAACCAAATATCAAGTAAAATTAATCGGAAAATATGTTCCTAAAAACGTCAGAAAATTGATCATTTATAATAAATCGTAATTTACATGTTCCTTCTGCATTACCTCATTTCACGTACATATGAAGCTCCATGATGACTCGACTTGCCATTAGACAACATAAAGACAGGCGAGGTGGTGGGGACCCACTCTGACACATGAGTTGGTAAAGTTGTACTATTTCCTGCTGCGGCCCACACGCGTACGTTCAAACATTTTACACGTTGAATTTGACTGTCCTCGCCTGAAGCTTCCTGTTTTAACCAGTGAAAAATTAACTTTCTAGGAAAAATATAAATAAATAATATGTTGCGTGTAGTTTATCTTTTTCTTAACCAGTGAAAAATTAACTTTGGAGAAAAAAAATATAAATAAGTAATATGTTGCGTGTAGGCTAAGGTATGTGGAATTATTGGGAAGACATTAACCGAGTCACTCCAATGGAAAAGCTAGTCGACCTACGGACAGATGGAGCGACTCCCAAAGTAGTTTGGTATGTTAAGTCTCTGGTTTGTGGCTTTATTAATCTCTCACTCTTCTTCAAGTCAAAGTTATTTTTAACTAATCAACCGGTCTACGTGTCAAAGTTATCTTGGAACTATAGTTAGTGTAACGTGGTAGGGACACCCTTTGGCTCTTTCACCTTTAGTGTAACGTGTTAGGTACACAGCCTTTAGTCCCCACTAATACACGATCGAACACATGATCCGTGGGGACACATCTAATACACCGAAATAAGCGGAAAGACCCTCAATGCGGACACATCTAATACACCGAAATAAGCGCAAAGACCCTCGGTGCGTTTGGATCCCAAGTGGACATCTAGACATGGTTTTTCCAATTAGTGGAAATTTAGACATGGAACAAACTTAGTGGACATCTAGAGATGGTTTTTCCAATTACCTTGAATATTCTCTCTGCTCATTCTATATTCTCTCTACTCATTCTAATAGATTCTCTGGAACTCTGCCTTTATTTTTGATTAATTGTAATTAGCTTCAATTACTAGATTTAAGGAAAAATAGATTGATAAGTGAGCTTCCCAAATACTTTCCATCTTTTTAAAGGTTACGAGTTCTAAGTGTTGGTTATAATAAGTTCCAAGGTGGTATCTCTGAATGGATCACAAATCTCGCTCAGTTAAAGGTGTTGGATTTATCCAATAATAAATTAAGTGGAAGAATACCATCTAATCTGGGGAGACTCCTAGGATTTCAAATCTTTGGGTCTTTCCAACTTAGTGGTGATACATTATACCAGGAAGTGCAGGTTGACATCAAAGGTGTTGAATATTCTCTAACATATGTTTTATTGGCAAACACAATATTTGACTTGTCTAACAATAATTTCATTAGAGAGATATCTCCAAACATGGGAAGTTTCAGGGTCTTGCGGTTGCTGAATTTGTCTAGAAATCAACTTGAGTGGAGAATTCTTGCATCTTTAAGTGAGATATCTACTTTGGAGCAGTTAGACTTGGCTAAAAATAACTTGAGTGGAGAGATTCCTCAATAACTCTCTAAATTAACCAAGTTGGCATCTCTAGATGTGTCATTTAACAAAGTCTGCGGGCGAATTCCAAAATGAACACAATTGGACACTTTTAATATGACTTCATTTCAAAGGAACCTATGCGGTTATCCTTTACAAGCATGCAATGAAACAAAAATAAATAAAAAAAGAGGGGATGGAGCTCCTACAAATGTTAGTAAAAGTTGGAGATGGCTAAACCTTGTAGATGAACATGTCTCATTAATTGCATTAAGTGTAGGATTAGGGATTGGATTTGGTGAAGTTGTAACAATGATAATCATGTGGAAAAAAGCTTGGTATTGGATGGTACCTCAAAAAATAGAATTTATGAAGTATATCAATTTCTTAAATAATTTAAACTTTTATCTACCCATAGCAATGTTTTCATAAAATACATATTAAAAATTAAAATAATATATAATATTTTTATCCACAAATAAATAAATATTTTAAAAAAACAAAAATTAAAATAATATATAATATTTTTATCCACAAATAAATAAATATTTAAAAAAAACAAAATGATTAGATTTTATATTTTTATTAGTTTTTATTGTTTTTCATTTTCCTCACTATATATTTTGCACATATCCACATATTGTAAAAAAGTTATACCAATAAACTTTCGAGTAAGGTGCACGATGGAGTGACATATGGCTCCGGTGCTCTTGGTTGAGAGTGACATACATCCTTGCTAATTTCTCAATATTTTTTCTTTGGATCTGGACTCTTTCATATATCATTGTTTCTTTCTTAATCACAAATTAATGAGTTGCACTTGAGGGTCCGTATATTCATATTTTAATTTGTGGAATGAATATATTTAGAAGAGTAAAGTCTTTTTTGAAAAACAATATTTTAAAGAAATATATTTGAAAAATGAATATGTTTAAAATAATAAAATTTGTTTTATCAAAAATATTTTTGAAAATAAATATTAATATTTTATATTAAAAAATTAAAATGAATATAATATGAAAAAAAAAAAATGAAGTATACCTAATTAATATGATTTTTTTTAAACAAGAACAGGTCACGGATTCCCTAGATGACTGTAAGGTTGTCCACTCATGACCTATTATCATAAAGTGTGTATTGAAAATTAAAACAATTTATGATATTTTCTAGATATTAGACTTGGTGGAGTTGTAACTTTAATCATATGAATTATTGGCATCTAAAACACATTTTTAGTTACCAATTTTCTAAATGACTTAAAAGTTTCTCCATTCATAATATTGTTATGATAAAGTATATATTTAAAATTAAAACAGTTCATAATATTTGAGGAATGTATATTTAAATTAAAATAGTTTATATTATTTTGTGAAAAAACTAAAATAAGTATTTGATTATTATGATATGTTTGAAAATTATATTTTTATTTTTAAAAATTTAATATATATATATATATATATATATATATAT
>CBVK0102607710.1:0-10552 GCA_900067695.1 Picea abies
CTGAACCGCTCTTCCGATCTCACCAATCCATCCTGGATTAGATACTCCAGCCACAGGCTCCTATCCCTGAGCACCGGATTCTCGGTTGCTTCATAAGCTTCCCCGAAATCAGCATCACCTGCATACATATCCTTCAAGTTTTCAAAACCCAAAGTCTTGACCCTGAATTCCTGCAACAACAAGCATTTCCTACTCAAGGCGTCAGCTACCTTGTTAGCAGCTCCCAAAATGTGCTTGATCAGGAATGTGAAATTCTGCATGTATTCCACCCATTTCGCATGCTTCTGGTTCAGCTTCTCCTGCTGACTCACGAATTGCAGTGCATGATTATCACTGTACAGCACAAATTCCTTGGGTATCAGGTAGTGCCTCCACTTTCTCAATGCCTGGATAATGGAATAGAACTCTTTATCGTACGTGGAGTACCTTAGATTCGCATCATCCAGCTTCTCGCTGTAATATGCTACAGGTCTGTCATCCTGACTCAAGACCCCTCCAACAGCATATCCACTAGCATCACACTTCACCTGGAAAGTTTTCTGAAAATCAGGCAGCACCAAGACTGGCTTCTCTGTTATCTTTCGCTTCAACAGATTGAAGCTCCTTTCTGCCTCCGCTGTCCACTGAAAAACTTTATGCCGCTTCTTCACAGTGTCCATCATTGCGGCACTAATTCCACTAAAATTCCTAATGAATTTCCTGTAGAAACTAGCGAGTCCATGGAAGCTTCTTACCTCAAAAACATTTCTCGGCGATGGCCAATTCCTGATCACTTCAACCTTCTCAGGATGCATCTTCAATTCATTCGCCGATATTACAAAACCCAGATATATGAGTTCTGTCTGCATGAAGGAACATTTCTTCAAATTTATCAGCAGCTTCTTTTGTTGTAGCCTCCTCATCACAATGGCTAAATGCCTCAAGTGTTCAGCCCTAGTCTTGCTGAATATCAGTATGTCATCCAGGTATACGACCACAAATTTGCCAATGAATTCCCGCAGGACTTCATTCATCAGCCTCATGAATGTGCTTGGCGCGTTTGTCAACCCAAACGGCATGACCAACCATTCGTACAAACCCTCGTTTGTTTTGAATGTTGTCTTCCATTCATCTCCCTCTCTCATCTGGATCTGATGATATCCACTCTTGAGATCTATCTTGGAAAATTAATTTGCCCCGCTCAGGCAATCCATCAAGTCGTCCATTCTCGGCAATGGAAACCTGTACCTGATGGTGATCTTATTAATCGCCCTGGACTCTGTACACATCCTCCAGCCTCCATCCTTTTTCGGACTCAGCACTGTTGGAACAGCACATGGACTTAGACTCTCCCTCACCAGTCCTTTGTCCAGCAAGTCTTGCACTTGCCTTTTGACCTCCTCGTTCTCCTGAGGTGTCAACCTGTACGCTGCCTTATTTGGAAAACTTGCTCCAGGTATAAGGTCAATGTGATGACTCACACTCCGCACTGGTGGCAATGAACGTGGTAGTTCATCCACGATGATGTCAGCAAACTCTCCCAGCAGTTGCTGAATCTCCTCTGGAAAGTCGTCCACTCTTGTGCTTGTCAGGACAATCCTCGGCTTCCTGACAAAAAAGAATTGTGGATCTTCATCCTTCTCCAATTCTGTGAGAATCTCTTTCCCACTCATGAGAAGTATTGTGCTGCTTACTTCCGTTTTCGCCTCTTTATCTTTTATCGGCAGCAGTTTATGACTTCTTCCATCCTTTTCCAGGGTGTATGTGTTCATCCTCCCATCATGAACAACATTTCTATCATACTGCCACGATCTCCCCAGCAGTATATGACACACATCCATGGGAATAACATCGCATAGGATCTCATCATGATAATTCCCAATTTTAAATTTAACTAAGCATTGTTTAGTGACACTTACCCGGTGTCCTTTCTGTAACCACGAGACCTTGTACGGACTCGGGTGCTTGGTCGTGTTCAGCTCCAGCTTTTCCACCATCTCAGTCGAAACGAGATTATCAGTGCTCCCACTGTCAATTATGACTTTGCATTTCCTGTCCTTGGCTGTACAAGTCGTCCTGAACAGTCTGCTCCTTTGCACTGAGCTTTCCACCTCCTTTTCGGCTTCAAAATGATCTTATGCATTCCAAGCGATCTTCCGCTATCTGCATCTTCACTCTCAACGTCTCACCTCTGTGCCTCAGCGACGTGAGTTTTCCCTCTGTACACCTTCCTCTCTGGACAGTCCATGGCTTTATGTCCGTCTTTACCACACGAGAAACATGTGATAATTCCTCCTCGACCTCTGCCTCGACCTCGGGTACGAGAAAATGTATTCACTTCAACATATCCTCCTTGTTGATCATCTTGCTGCCTCCTCGGCTTAGCATTTTGCTGCCTCTGCTATGAGGTTCCACCTCTTTCAGCTTTTCCCTGAGGCCTCTGCCAATCCTCCTTGGGCTTCTGAATTCTTTCTTGGGCAGCTGCTTTGCCTCTAGGTTGGCTTCTACCTCACCCTCGCTGTCCCTGCTTGCGACTCATCTTCTCTTCGGCCTTCAGAGCCATCTGGTATGCATCCTCAACGGTGCAGATGGTCAGCATGCTCAATTCATCCTGAATATCATACCTGAGACCATTCAGGTATCTCGCCACCTTCTCGTCATCATTTTCCCAATGACCAGCTCGAATGTTGAGCCTGTAGAACTCCTCGGTGTACTCTTTCATCGTCATCAACTTCTGTCTCAGGTTCTGCATGCGCCTGAACAGAGTGATCTGGTAGTCCCTCAGAATGAACTTCGCCTTCATCTTGGCGATCCTCCGATCCCAGCTCTTGATCTTTTGCTTGCCTTTGGAATGCATGTCTGCCTGCAGCTCGTCCCACCATAAGGCTGCATGTCCTTTCAACTTGGTAACAGCATGCCTTATTTTCTTGTCTTCTTCGATATCTTCGTAATCGAAGTATGTATCCAATGCTCAGATCCAATCCAGCAATTCCTCTGCATCTAGACTTCCCTCATAGACGGGAATGCCCATCTTCATCTTCGAGCTCATCCTCGAAATGGCTCTAATCAACCTCTCTGTTGATGCATCCTCTGCCGTGACTTCTTCTTCAGCATGTCCAGCTTCCTCTTCAATCTCGGGATCACTGAACTCTGTTGCACCAACACCACATCTCTGGGTGGTCTCCATTTCTTCCAGTCTGGCTCAGAGATCTCTCATCTCTCGCTCTATTTCAGCATTTCCTGTTGGCCTACCCCTCCTTCGGGCATCCCTGTCCTCACGATCAGGAGATTTCCTTTCTCTTCTGGGCGGCATGATGAAATCTGCTTCTCCCTATTACCTGAACAAAGAGAGCCCCACTTCTCGCTCTTATACCACTCTGACGTCGACCGCTCTCGGCAGCAGCCGCACTCCACCAGGACCTTCACTAACTTCAGCCCGAAGAGCTTTTATGCGCCTCCAATCCCTTATCGGGGCCTTCTGTCACCCACAGGACACTCTGTTGATCTCCCGGCAACTATCTCGGGAAATCGGGTCTCGCGAAACCGCAAAACCTGCGTGCGCCCCTCATGTGCTTTGAAACTCTGATCCCCGATCCCCGAGGTCAACGGTCAATGACTCAACCCTGTCGGGAAATCGCCGTATGAAAGATCACGACTGCTTACCTTCCAAAACCATGAATGTTGATGCGCGATGATAACTGAATTCTCTTGTGCATCTGCGAGTTAATCCCCTCGCAAATCCTCTGCGATCTGACGGGCTTCGGGATTTCAAAAATCTACTCGACAGCTTCAAGTCATCGATTCTCTTCCTCTTGAGAATCCTCCGGCCTCCAAAGTTTTCCTTGGTTCAAAATCTCTTCCAGACCGGCTCCTACAACATGAACGGGGAACTATCCCTCCTGAGATGAATTTTCTCTGACTCCTTCAGAGATCTTTCGAGCACCCTGCTCGCACTCAACCTTCAATCACTCTCCAAGTGTTGAAGCTTTTCCAAGTCCAGTGCACTCTCATTCACAGTGACCCTGGCCTTTCTTTTCTCAGACTTGCTACTGAGATTTCAATCCGACTTGCAATTCACCTGCACAGCTCGAATAACACAAATCAACTCCGAGTTTAACGAGAATGAGAGTTTAACTGTAGAGCCTCCTCGACGCACTCTATGCGGAGGAATTCAACTGCACTCTATGCAGGAATCTCCTGGCTCAACCAGAGAAACAATTGAAACTCATTTCTCATTCTCTCAAGTTTCGAACCTGATATGCAATCACATACACAACATATAGAAGATAAAAATAAAGAGAGGCAAATACGCAACAGCATAACATCAACAACACACACAATTCAAACACAGCCATGGACTTGAATCAAAGTCTCTCTTCTATTAATTCAATCTGTACATGGGTGTTCTTCACAAGTTCTCTGCTCTCCTTTCTCTTCTGAATGTAAGAATCGATCCAGGATTCTTGAATACAATGTACAAGGAGGGTGCCTATTATCGTTTTCCCTCCTGGGAGTGAAACTATCTAATCTACAGCTAACCCTATCTACCAGCATTAAAACTATTTAATGTATTTTTATCTATATTACAATATAAGTGCGCTTCATATAAATGCATTCATTTAAACGGCGGTGCAACAATCTTCATCGTGATTCAAAATGTATGTGCTGGTACTGTCCAGTTGTTCTTCTCTTTCCTCCGTGCTGGTTCACTTGATGAAGTCGTAGATTCTCCTGCATCAGTGTTACTAGTTACTATTGAGTGATTGTTGTTTTGTGAGACAGAAGAGTTGAGTACGAGAGCCTTTTGGTATTGTAATATATTTAGCTAGGTGTGAAGATCAACCCTGCAACTGGGTGCGTAGGGAGGGGAGAGAGAGAGAGAGAAGAAGAGAAGAACTGCTAGCTAAGAGAACATATAAGAACTGTATTTTTCCATCTTAATATATCATAAAGAATAGTTATGTGGACGTAGCCCTAGGGAGAGGGTGAACCACATATATTTTGTGTTATGTGTGATTGATGTTGTGTTATTTGCATTCCATATGCTGCTATTGTGATATTGTGTTATATTGGAAATGTAACTCGCACAGTAGGATTAAGGAAGATAAAGGATAACTAGGTGGCTATGTGTTGTTGCTATGAATCCACTTTGCATTTCCTTTGGTTGTAGACACCTGTGTCCTACAACCCCCTATAGCTACTTCATGTGGGACTGCATCTGTTTTGCAGGTGTTCCCGAAAGGGCCAGTAGTTAAGGCTTGTTGGTGCGTTGTTAGAGCTGAACCCTAGGTCTTCCCCTATGCCAACACCAACTTTCTTCATTCAACATCTTGACCATTTCCTCTTGTATTCTTATATACATCTTGTGACTAAATAAAAAATAATAATGTTATAATGATATACATAATAAAATAGTTAAAACATTTATATGTTAAACTGAAAAGATTAATTTTATTGTCCTAACATAAATAAAAATAACTCAACAATCTTAATTTTTAAATTCATCACACATTTTTCCATTGATAATTCTCTCGACCTTACATGTGATAATATAGCTATGATAATTTTCTCATAATTCACTTGTATTGTTCTCCAATGTGTTATAGTCATATCATCTAGAATATTTTTTTTTTTAGGACCTATCTGTAACACCCCAGGTTTTGAACCCCCCATTTTAAATAATGTATTGTTACAATGCTGAGAGGCCTGAGTACCCAAACAATTATTAAAGGTCCAGTATGCCCAAGAAATGCAATGTTTCGATCATCATTAATAATAAACACATCGTTGGTTGCTAGAAGGACAAGGACTAGAGTCATAGGGGTCTATGATTCCACAAGATAGGGGGATTGGGAGGCTAAATGTTTATTCCTATGTTAATTACCTTTTTTCCTAAGGGGGGGATTAATTATGTGAGATTCTTGGGGAGGCCAAGAGGTTCTTGATTTCCCCATGAAATACTTAAACCCTCCCCTAGTTCAATTGTGGGGTTGGTCATTGGCTCATCCACTCTTTCACCTTTGTGCTACCCCATTCTTTCCCTCACACACTCCCATGCACTCAGCTACCTCCTCCATCGATCCTCACCTGCGTCTTGGTCTCGGGAAGGGGGAGCAAACTGCTGAAGAATTAGCCACAGGATAGTTGGTTGTAATGGTCATTGGTGTGATCCAGTCATGCCTTGAGGCCTGCATGTTTGAGATGCAGTGGCTTATGTCCAACGTTGCTCATAGAAACGAGTCCTAAGAGTTTCGGCATTGAGAAT
The DNA here is from genome assembly GCA_900067695.1 of Picea abies. NCBI lineage: Eukaryota > Viridiplantae > Streptophyta > Pinopsida > Pinales > Pinaceae > Picea > Picea abies. The sequence continues at coordinate 6,245 of CBVK0102607710.1, forward strand.
CTAGACCAGTTGCACTAGAGACACGAATAAGGAGAAGGACTACCTAAGGGACTGCATGGTAGAGAAAGATGGAGGTCCATTCTCTCGGGTGGTGCAAGCTGGGTAGAAGAGAGATGGGTATTTAAATTGTTGTGGGTGCTGGAGAGCCTACTAGAGCTTTAGTGATAATTGGTTTGGGAAGCCAAGTAACACTCTAGAACCATCCTTGTGGATTCATAGCCCTAGCTAGGGGGTGACATTGTTGTTGAGATTTGGAGTAGTAGTGTCTACAATTGGGTGGAACGTCCTTGGTATCCAACTAGTTGGTGTCATCTTTCATAAAGATAAGTGCTCTCTGTTGTGATGTTATTATCTGCATATGAATGGTTTTCTATTGTATATTTAATTACCATTAATTGAATCTTTAGAATATGCATTCTCATTGGATATTGTTGTGCATGTCATTATATCTTTTGTCTTATGCATCCTTAATAAATAAAGAAGGTATCAGTATGAGAAATAAGTCCAAGGGTGGGTTTGCAAGTAGCATACCCTAGCCTGTGGCTGGATGGGTATGTTACAGTTTGGTATCAAAGCTTCTGGTTGAAACACTGGGCCAGGTCTGTTGGTCAGAGTCTCGTGGTCGAGATCAAACTCTAACCATGAATTTAAAAATCTCAGGAGGAATGGCATTGAAAAATCTAGACAGGAGACAAAATGTCATAGATCCTTTATAGGGGTTCGAAGGATCATGACCGTCCCCTTCGAATTAGGGAGTGATCACCACTATAGGGTCAGGAGAGATGTGAGATCATTGGATCGGAGGATAGGTGAGTCTAGACCGCCTAATCTAGAGGTAAGTGCACAGGATTTAACCCTTTGGAAGTGCATAGGGTAAGCAATCTCGTGAAGTCCAGTTTTGCAAAATGATCACAACAGTTGATCGAAGGAAAGTGTGTACCATTGATCTGGTCCCAAGAAACTAGTGAGTTCGGATATTGGGAGAAGAGAGGTGAGTAATCCTCCAACTTCGCGACATGCGAAGTGTCGACTTCATGAGAGAAACCTCCACTGTTGGAGCACAAGGAGATCTCGATCGTTGACATGGTATCGAATAATTTCGAGAGATGCAAAGTCTCAATTTGCAAAGGGGGAGAGAAGAACCATCGGATCATGAGGATTGTGGATCGTCGATCTGATGTGAGCACAAGTTCAAGAGTCGGAATAAGGGATACAAGAAATATTCTGACAACGTGAAGTGCAAAGTCGAGAAGTGCTCAAGATATTGGCGCCGGGTCATAGCGAGGGATCACATTGATGAAGGTTAAGGGAAGGAAAGAGCACTCGCTAGGATACAGTTTGAGATTTTGAAAGTCGGGAGAGACAAAGTTGGCTCATATGAAAATAACCGACATGTGAAGTTACGAATCTCCTGTGAGATTGGCCTTGGGTCATAGCCAGAGGTCACATTGGTGAAGGCTAACAGAGGAGCTAGCATGCACTAGGCTCCAAGTCAGAAGTTTGGAATTTAGAGAGTCAGGTTTGGCTCATATGTAAACACTCAACATGCGGAGTCGTGAAGCGGATTTTGGTTAGGTGAGTGGTCACAACCGCGGTTTCTAGGCATGATCACCTGGGTAGGTGGTTTGAAGGAAGCGCCTTCTCAGGATGAAATTTTGTGTAAACCTAGGGATAATAGGACACTATTATTTTAGGAGAATGGGGATACAATCTCCATGAAAAAAAACAAGAAAGAGACATGTAGCATGGTTTGGAATTTTTTTTTTTATCATACGCATAATTCTAACAAAATGGTCGCTTTCACATTTTGCATAATTAAGAGGCTTAAACACATCATCTCAAGATGCATATTGAGGAAATGTAAGAAGGCAAGGGAGCCTCCATTCATGATAAGGAGGTCGAAGGCCAGAATACCAAAGTTGGTAATGCTGAAACAGATTCCAATGGACACAAGGGAAAAGGAGAGAAGGAAACGTCAATAGAAATGGTAAGAATCCTAAAGATGGAAGTGCAGAGAAACAAAGAAGACAACGAGAGACTAATGAGAGAGAAAAGTCAGATAAATTATCGAGTGTTGCGGAGATTAGATCAGTTGTAGAGGCAAAAAAAGAAGGAATCAAACTCAAGGAAAGAGGAGGAAGGTAGGTTTCATGAAAGAAGAAACAATCATGGAAGAGATGGTTATTCCATAAGTGCCATCATATCTCATGAAAACCACTCACCTCCTCACTCAGAAATAAAGTTTTATGCATCGGATGATCCCGTAAGCAGTCCAGATGTGTCCCCTGTCAGACAATAAATAAGGAAGCAATAGGTATATAGTTTGCAAGGAGAGCTGAGGAAGCTCAATCCACCTTCCTTCGATGGTGAAAGAGAAAGGGAGGATGATGTCGAAGCATGGTTTCTTGGGCTCAGGAGATAGCTTCAATTGCATAACTATTCATCAAACCTGAAAGCCAGGATTTTCACCTACCATTTACATGGGAAAGATGCAATGTGGTGGGACCAAATTAAGCAAGTGGAATATGTTAATGAAAGTAGGATCACTTGGAAGCAGTTCAATAAGTACTTCCATAATGAGTACCTCTCAGAGCATTTCTATGACAAGAAAATGTAGGATTTCTTTGAACTCAGGTTGGGAAGCATGATTATTGCAGAGTATGAGAAGGAGTTCTTGGGATTGTTAAAATATGTCAAGTTCATTGGTGATGAGAAAGTGAAAATACAAATATTTCTAAGTGGATTGCAAGTCTTTTATAAGGAAAAGATCAAGTATGATGAGCCTAAGGCCTTGACTGAGGCCATCAACAAGGATAAATATCTCTATGAGAAAGGCTAGGGAAGACAATCTCTACAGAAATATTGGAAGGACAAGAAGAATGAGAAATCTGATTAGAGGAGGAAAGGATTCAAACCCTCCTTCAATAGGAATGAGACTAATAGAAATCATCAATATCAGTATGCTAAGGGGGATTCCAAGAAAGAATATTCCTTGGGAAAAAGGGGAAGACCACAAATCCAATGCTGGGGATGCAAGGAAGATCACATGTACAAGGATTTCCCACACAGAAAAGACAGAGTGAAGACTGTGCACCACATCCAAGAGGATACAACAGTCGAATATATGGGAAGAATCTATGCAGTTTTAAATGATCGACAAGAAGAGTACCAGTCCAATATGATTGAGGTGGAAGGTAAGATCATAAATCATCCTATTACTATTTTGATTGATTTAAGAGCAATTCATTGTTACATTGATTCTAAGATAGTGGATAGATTGCATTTGGATAAAAGTAAGCTTGGGAAGGGGAGTTTGGTTCAGTTAGCCACTAGAACCAAAAGAAGAATCCATGATATGGTCAAAAGTTGTTCCATAATTCTTAATGGCGTGAATGCTAGTACTGATCTAAATATCATACCATTGGGGTCTTATGATGTTCTTATTGGGATGGATTGGTTGTACAACCATCATGATGTCCTAGATTGTCATAACAAGACATTTACATCTCTTGATGGAAATGGAAAACAAAGCACTGTGAATGGAGTTCCAAGACCCATCTCTATAAGGGAGATTTTGGCCTTGTAGATGAAAAGATGTTTCAGAAAAGGACGTCAATTGTATGTATCTCATGTGGAAGAGAGAGTTTATGCAAAGGGGGAAATCCTTGAATATTTCTTGGTACTACAAGAATTTGAAGATGTATTCCATGAAATACCTGAATTTCCACCAAGAAGGGAGATATATTTTTCAATTCATTTAGTGCCAGGAGATGCCCTGGTGTCAAAAACACCTTACATAATGAGCACACCAGAGCTAAAAGAATTACAAATGCAGTTGGAGAAATTGTTTAAGAAAGGGTACATACATGCAAGTGTTTCACCTTGGGGAGCACCAATACTTTTTGTCAAAAAGAAGGATGGAACCTTGAGGTTGTGTATTTACTTCCGACAGTTGAACAAGTACACTATAAAGAACAAGTATCCTCTACCCTTAATTGATGACCTCTTTGACCAACTAAGAGGAGAAAATATATTTTCAAAGTGCAAGATACCAGATATATAAAATGTGCAGAACAGAAACGAAATGCTAGAAATGACAGAATAACAGTAAAATATCTAGCATAATCTTCACAATACACAGAAATGATATACGAAATAGCAACAGAAATAGCACTTTGAATCAGATAGCAATGTCCACAGGCCTCTTTGAGGGAGCAACCTCCAATCGAGCAGCGCTCTGTAACAATAATATCCAAGATAGGGTTCTCATACCCTCGACTCCTATTTATACTAAAAAGAAGCATCTAG
>CBVK0102607721.1:0-10915 GCA_900067695.1 Picea abies
ACACTCCCTCTTACTGAGGGATAAATTATTCATCATGCCAACAATAGCTTGAATAATCCATCACAGTCTCTGTAATCAAGAAACACATAATTTCTCCAAGCGATTTGGTAGTCTCCATGAAAATCAACTAGTCGCATACAACTAATACAATTCCATCCAATAAAACAAGACTATTTTGATCCATAGCAATACACAACTACTTTCTAGTGGCACACAAGCACTACTAGTAGAACACAACTACTATCCAGTGAAACACAGTCACTACGAGTGGTACACAACCGTTGTAGTATCACATAGCTACTATCCAGAGACACACATTCTCTGCCATAGTTTCATTATTATGCACATGTCATGCAATTGTCATGAACTCAATGGAGTGTTTAAATGACTATAAGGACCATTCTTCATGATCAGGTTGTCATCTATGTCAAAAGAAGAATGTCATTCCTTCCAGATGTTGAAAGACACACCATGGGATATAGGGACCATTCTTATAATCAGACCACTACATGTGTCATAGAAGAATGTAGGTCTTGGAATTTTTTATCTAATTAGGTCACTACATGTGTCATAGAAGAATGCCAATCCCAGACCTTTTTTTCTAATCAGGTCACCATATGTGTCGTAGAGAAAATGTCAATCCTGGACCATTTTTCACAGAAAATGTCAATCCATGATATATCATCACTCCCTCTCAACCAAACAAGTAATCTCCACAAGCTCCAAATTATCCTTGAAATATACAAACTTCCCTAGAATCATGAAACTTTTATGTCAGTGTTGGGAGATGTCTCTCTCCCACCTGAACCGAGGGGGAACTCCTTATGTGGCTCTCCCTCTGAGCCAATTGATTCTCTATGAGATTGCACTCACTTTGAGTCTGCATGTGATGGCATATAGCATATTGAGTCTTTATCATTCCTTGTCAAATCACCATGACTAGGAAAAATACCACACCATGGTTGCTCATCACAGCTACAACCCTATGAGTGAATGTCATCACAATGTTAACTAATACATGGAAATCACCTCAAGTACCTTGAGTCCACATTATTATTTTTCATGGTCAAGGAAGGACTACGCCTAGTCCCATTTATCACAAGTAAACCTTTGTGATAAATGCATCCTATCTTCCTTGGTCTATAGCCCAATCTAGGAGAAGGCTTTCTCGATTCTTACTCGAGACATTGTAGCACAAATTCTATCACAAATGGCACTCCCATTTGTACTTCTACAAGCTACTCCCTCTAGAAACACTAGGGTCAACTCCCCATAGTGTGTGAGATCAATTTCAACTCCCTTGATGTGTCCACATGTGCTCTCCACAAGGGACGTTTCCTCATGTGCTCTCCACAAGGAATGTTGGGGTATAAGCCCAAACCCACTTATCCCTATCGGATAAGTTTCATTAGAAATGAACTCAACTTATTCATAAAGGAGTATGATATGGAGAATATCTTATGAAGCTAAAAATATTAACACTCTATCTCAGTAAGGGAGACATTCTCTTCCACACCAAGTCTGTCACATAAGTACTCAAAATTCATCCTAGTAAGGGGTTTGGTAAGAAAATCAACAACATATTCATATGTAGGAAGTTATTGCACTTGTACTTCCTTCCTCTACATTATGTCATGAATGTAGTTGATATACACAAGACTTGAGATAGATCATCCTACAAGGGGTGGCCATTCCCTTGGGGATGATCATGCTAAGTCATCTTGGACCATAATTGACATATTGAGGTTCCCTCATGAAACCAATGTCTAAGACATATCAAGTTTTCCTCATGGAACCAATGTCCCCTAAGACATATCAAGGTTTCCTCAGGAAGTGAATGTCATGGTTCCTTCATCTGACCATCCGAGGCATGTAATACCCCTTATCCAAACCCCAACTATAAATGTAATTTTAAATGTACATATGTATATAATTTGGTGAGTTGTTCAATATAATTTTACGCAAACCTTCCATGGTTAGCACACACATGTACTGTGCACTAAAATGATGAAGTGTGCACATTCCAGGATACCATGTGCAAAAAACTTAAGTGTACATGATTTTGAGGCTAGAGATCCTTTGTGTATATGTTTTGTTTTGAGGTGTAATGTAAATGTAATCACACACAAATATTAATGGAAAAACACATCACTGCGGTATACCAACCATGTAAAAGAGAATGGGGGGGATAAACTCCACTAGTTAAGGAAAGGGGGATAAAAAGTTAAGGATAAGGGGCTAAGATAGGGAGCTTATGCCAAAAAGGAATATTATATTAATATTCATTAAAGTATAAATTATAGATAATTATTTTATCTCGAGTTCTATGGATGGGGACAAGTGAGCCAAAGTAGTTCTCAACATGACAAGTGTCAAGTTGGGAACATGCATACATATAGCTTGGAATTAGTTCATTTTCCCATAATTCCATCATCATTCACTTACTCATCCAGTTGTCCTTTGTACCTTCTTGTCACTATATCTATACTCATACATGTACCTATACATGTATCTAGTTATCATAGAAGTTGGACTGAAGAATTGGGTTGTCAGGCCCATGGGATACTGAAGAGTTGGGTTGTCAGGCCCATGGGATACTGAAGAGTTGGATTGTCAGGCCCATGAGAAATTATCTCTATATGAGAGAATTGTTGGGAATTTATTTCCAAAAGGTGCCAAACTGTAGCTATAGGGCTCTGAGACTTCTTGTCTCTCATGTTGCTAAATCCGTGGAAAGGAAGTGGGGTAGTCGAGGGACTGTTAAGAAGAGGAGGGGCACACTTCCTAGGGTGGGAGATGCATGTAGAGAATGAGGGAGTGTAGGTTGTTAGTTGCAGTTGGCACCTATGACAAAATTTTTCATGTTGTCTGAGATACATCATCTTGGTTAGGTGTTTGTTTACCCAAGTGGATTTTAGTCACAGCTCAGGGGTGACCGAAAATTGATAGTTTTTTGCAATGTGGTATAAGGATGGGAGGAACGTTGAAGTTTTGCATGCATTTGGTGATATTTTTACCAAGATAAGTGCCAATTGTGTGCTAAATTGCGCAATGCATTATTATTTATGGGCTTTTCCTGTGTGTGTTGCATGTGTATTTTTATTATTATACTGTATGAATTTCTTCATTTGCAGAGTTTCTATATATGCACACTTAAATTTGGCATTGAATGGAGCAGAGTTTGTAATGCACGAAAATAATGGTGTGTGGGTGTGCACACTTAAATTTGGTGCTACAAAGAGTAAATCTAGTGAAGCGTGAAAAAATAATGTGCGCAGATATGCACACTAAATTTAGCCCTGCGCGATGCAGATTGGGTGGCGCACACGTGGTATGCGAATACATAATATTGGCGCATGTGGTTTGTACACTAAGAACTGGAAGAGAACAGAGGAATTTTATTGGTGGACACAAAATTTTGGGTATGCAGTGCATGCATGATAAATATTCACGCCATGCGACAATTTAATTAATGGTGCACGCGAAGTACTAGTTGTTGGATTATTGAGGGGGGATGAACCAATAATAGATAAATGTAATCCTTTTTAACCATCAAATGCAAGTGTTATATCAATGTAACATTATCATCCAATAGTTGCAGAGTAAATAAACAATGAACAAATGAGAAATCATACACATACACAGTACACCAATGTTTTTACATGGAAACCCAAAGTGGGAGAAAACCACAAAATGTTTTTTCTTATATGTCTATAAGAATTACATTCATTGGAAGCACCAAATTCATTTTTTTTCCAACTGCAACTGGAAGGACACTCCAACCCCATAGTTTCTCAGGCTACAACCTGAGGGAAGCTCCAACTCCCCAATTCTCTAGCTACAACTAGAAGGAGGCTACAACCCCCTATGTTCTCTGGCTACAAACAGAAGGTGGATCCAACCACCTTTCCTTGCCTCATCCAACCACCTTGACATAGTAGTTGAATGATGGAACTAATGTCACACTATTACTGTAAGATATACCACTGTAACAACCTATACCATTGACCTGCAACCAATCTGTGTTACTTCCCTGTAATCAATTTGTACCTAAAATGAAGATGTATCAACCATGCACCAACCTATACCTCAACATGTACCATCAACGAGTGCATCAACCATGCACCAAATATGTACCAATCATGCATAAAATACACATAAACAATGAATCATCAAGATGCACCAACATCAACAACTATATGCCTCATGTATGTGCCAACTCATCAACTACTTGTCTCAACAATGTACCTAACATGTACCTCAACCAAAATCCCTCATGAATTTCATCATCCAAATCTGATTTGTAAATCTATAATATACTTGGTGTATATGATCACATACCTACAAACATTCATTAACTTTAACAACAAGAGACTAGCATTTTCATCAAACTTTACTTTAGTCCCACATGACTAATTTTGAATTAGTCAACAACACTAAATTGAAATAGTCATAACGATGTACCTGTAATGAGTAAATATATGAAAATAGTACACAATGTTCTTTAGTTTCCTTTATGCAATTCCTCTAGGTTTCACTACTTGGAACCTCTCAGAAAAGGAGTTATAGCAAAAATGACATACCTTGTTGAATTCTAGCTTATTCTAGAGAGACAACTTGTAGAGAATTTCCCACAAAGAATATTTGTTGTATGGATCTGAAAAGGTTACATAGAATAATACAGATTGTAATCTAACCAATACATTTTATCTTACTGAATTTGGATATGTTATGAAGAAGTTATGACATTTTTACCCGAAACACACATTTTAGACTAGTTTCAGAACTAGCCACAAACACTATTTTCCACGGAGTGTAACTCCAAAAATAAAACGACCCACAAGATGATTTTTTAATCAAATCTACTTGGATATGTTTCCTCAACATCCTCCATATTTTATGGGATGAATAATCCTAGAAAAACAATTATTGTGAAAATGGTGAGATGACCTATCAATAACATACCTTAGAAAGAATCACCAAAAGAGTTTAACCTCCCTTGAATTCCAGCCTTCTTTACTTCACCTTCCCTCTGAAATTATCCTTAGATGTACTTTGGTTACCTCAATCACTTGTAGATATTAAATATTCTCAAGTGTAATTAAAATGAGAGATCCTTGCCTCTTATTTGTACTTTTATGTGGCTTACTCAAGGAGTTACCTTCTAATCATCTTAAACCACTTTCCTTATTTTATGGCTAACCCACTTCTAACCACTTAGTAATTTATCCATTAAATTTATTATTTAAATATCTTCTTTTGTATTCACTTTGACTTATAGTACACCAATCAATTCACTTTATTATTTAAATAATTTCTTCTTTGTAACCACTTTGACTACTCTAACCTTTTGGGGCTTCTAGATGACTCATGAGGGTTCTCCAACTTCACATGGCCATAAATCTCTAACCCTGATGAGTTATATGACGTTCCACATACCAATGGAAATGGAATGACATGTAATATCCATACAGAATAGTCTTACCTTCAAATATATTAAAACTCATACCATTATACATCAAACAAACTTGGGTCCATTACCCAAACCTTTGTGCTACCAGAATTCGCTACCAAACTTTCTTCAAGGGTTGACATCAATGACAGCCAACCCAAATAATAAAAAATCTCCCCCTTTGGCATTGATGGAAACAACTGATGAAATAATGAAGTCATGTCATTTAATATTGAATTCATATCACTCATGCTCCCCTTGTGACCATCGCTCCCCATGGAACCATGTCTATGTTCTTTGCATATGATAAATCTCTCCCCCTTTGTCATCAATGGAAAATATATCTTTCCATCCGGGGATGCTCCCCCTAACTAAACAGTCCTTGGGGATAATCCCCTTGACTGAAATCTTCATGAAACTAATTTCCCAACCTGAATTGTCCTATTTATGGTGCTTCCTCGTGTACATCTAAGACATATAATATAAGCATTCAAAATATTTCACTTCTCACTTGTTGTTTTTTTCCCACATACTCAACTTTGATGTTCCTCTCTGTAACTTGTTCCTATAGAAAGTGATATTTGATTGAAATGTTCTTCATCTTAGAGTTTATCACCAGGTTATTTGAGATACCGATGGCACTTGTATTATCACAATATATTTGAATGGGATCATCATACTGAACCTGTATATCTTCTAGACTTTGTTTAATCCATAGAACCTATGTACAACATGGTGTTGCTACAATACACTCTACTTCAGTTATAGATAATGATATTGATGATTGTTTATTGCTTATCCAAGATACTAAACACTCACCCAAGTAGAAAGATGCTCCACTGGTGCTCCATCGGTCATCAATGAAACCTGCCCAATATGCATCTATGAAGGCAATAAGTGTTAGATCCTTTCCTTTTGGATACCATAATCCAAAATCTTTTGTCTCTGAGATATCTGCAAATCCTTTTCACTACTAAGACATGTGATTCTTTTGGTTTTGCTTGAAATCATGCCACCTTTCCAAATTCCTGCATTACATTTGGTTTGGATTTTGTCACATATAATAACCTACCAATCATTAAATTGTATTGCCTCTAGGCTGTAGAATTTGAATCATCATCTTTTCTCAACTTTCAACTGGCTTGCATAGGAAGGGTAATTGGTTTGAAATCTTCCATTATGAACTTCTTTATCATTTCTTTGATATACTTATTTTGAGAAATACAAATTTCTTGGTTTCTTTGACATATCCGAAGACATAGGAAGAGGGATAGTTCTCCGAGTAATGACATTTCAAATTCATTCTGCATATTCTTTGAAAATTGTTGGCTTAACTTGTCATCATTAGTTCCAAAAATAATATTATCAACATAAACTTCAATTAATAAAATACTATCCCGAGTTACCTTGATGTAGAGGTTGTTTTTTGCACTTCCTTTTCTGAAACCTGTCTGTTGTAGATATTTATCCATTCTAGAGTACCATGCTCTATGAGCCTATTTTAGACCATAAAAGACTTTCTTCAATTTACACACATAATTTGCATTCTCTGACAATTTAAATCCTTCTGCCTGTTCAATGTAGAATTCTTCTTCAAGTTCCTCATTCATAAAAGATGTTTTCACATCCATATGATACACTTTAGTATTATTGGACCATGCATAAGCTAAAATCAATTGGATTTCTTCCATTCTGGAAACTTGGAAAAATTTATCTTCAAAGTCGACTCCTTAAACCTATGTGTATCCTTTACATACCAATCTAGATTTGTTTCTTGTAACCTATCCATCTTCATTCAATTTATTTATGAAAAACCACTTTGTGCCAATAAAATCTTATTCTTTGGTCTTGGAACCAATTCCCAAGTGTCATTATTCTCTATTTGTTCAAATTATTCATCCATGGCCTTATTCCAAAATTCATCCTTACTGACCTCTTCGAAACGGTTTGGTTCAATTGTAGATAAGAGTGCTAGGTGCATTTGTTCTGGTGAACATATTATTCTTCTAGTGTCAACTCTTTAATCCTTGTTTCTGATGATATGATCTGAAGGATGATTCTTCTGTACTTGTTTGCTAGGTGTCTTTGGAGACACTTGTTGAACTTTCTCTTCTACTTTTGTCTGATCCTTTTCATCTTCCTCTTCTACTTCTTCTTCATCTTCTGTGTCTTCTTTGTAAAGTTCTATTGATTCATTTTTTCCTTTAATTATCATCCACGTGTTTCATTAGTTGTTACATTGATTCTTTCCAACAATTTGTTTAACCTCAGATTGTAACACTTGTATGATTTCATTGTACTTGAGTAACCAACAAGTACTCATTTTTCCACACAAGAGTCAAAATTTCCCATTCTGCCATCTTTCCTTTTGATGTAGCATTTGCTTCCAAATACTATGAAGTGATTCACATTTTTTAGTATTCCTTTCCATATCTCGTAGGGAGTTTTTTCATTGTTTTTTATGAGTATTAATTTATTTTGAATGTGAATTGTTGTATGCACTACATGTGTCCAAAAAATATCTATCAATTTTGAATCCATTAGCATTATTCAAGCTATTTTCTACACTATCATGTTCTTTCTTTCAACAACTCCATTTAGCTGAGGTTTCCTAGCAATGGAGAATTGTATTTTTATTCCATTCCTGCTATAGTATTCCATAAATTCCTTTGAAGTGAACTCTCCTCCATTATCATATCTCAAACATTTGATTTTTGAATACATTTCATTTTCAACCATCTTCTTGTAGACCTTGAAGTTTTCAAAATCTTCTGAATTATTCCTGAGAAATCAAACTACAGTCATTCTTGTATTATCATCAACTAATAACATAAAGTGTTTCTCACCTTTTAAACCCTTTGTTGTAGTCGGTCCAACTAGATTAGTTTGCACAATTTCCAGTGGTCTTGTCGTTGAATATTCTTGTTATTTGAACCTAGTCTTTGTTTTCTTTCCTTGTTGACAATGCTTGCATAAAGTGTTGTTTGGTTTCATGATCTGGGGAATCTCTCTAACTACTTTATTTTTGTTGACTTTGAAAAGGTTATCAATGTGTATGTGACCCATTATTTTGTGCCATAGCCAACTTTCATCTTCTTTTCCTAAACAACATTTTTCATTTCCAATTTCACTTAATACATATATGTTGCTTGAAGTTCTTGTAGTTGTTGCAATCAATTTTCCTGAACCTTCTTTTCTTATCTCGCACTTTTGTGAATTGAAAGTAATTTTATGACCTTAGTCACACATTTGACTTACACTTATAAGATTGTGTTTCAAATCTTCTACTAGTAGAAAATTTTATTCCTTGGTATTCTTGTTTCCAATTCTGACTCTATCTTTTCCAATGATTTTAGTTAAATCATCATTTACAAAGGAGACTAATCCATCTCTTTTCTTTCTTAATGTAAGAAACCTGTTTTTATCACCTATCATGTGTTTTGAACAACCATTGTCAACATACCAACCACATTTCTTCTACTTATCCTGTACAGAGAGTGTGCATTCTTCATTTCTATATTGATTATGCTTTCTTATCCATGTTCTCTTTTGAGGTTCATGTCTATAAGTGTTGTTGTTTTTTTGTGGTTCTCTAATAGAGACTCTCATTCTACAATCTTTGTCCATGTGTGCAAATTTGTTGCACTTGTAGCATTCCACTTCAGTGATCAATTATTCAAACATGTTGTATAGTCTTCTCCATGTTTCAATAGGCCTTCTTGGATAACAATTTTTTATATGACTTTCAAAGTTGTTTATGTTCCTCCTATTAGCTCTGCAATTTACAACTTTATGTCCAAAATTATTATATGCATAACATAAAACAAAAAATATAGTTTAATACCTAGGAGTTGAAGATCTTCTAAAAGGAGTTACTTTTATGAATTATTCTTCTTCCTGACGCCTGTTTTTTTTTTCTGCTGGTCATTGATTTTGAAACATGAATCTTCTCAGTGGAGGAGTGCCCCTATATTCTTCCTTGTAGGTCTTCCTATTTTCTTTGCTTATTTTTGCATAACTTTTGGGGTATGTTTCTTGTTCCTTTCCTTTGTATCATGATCCATTTTTTTTTTTATTGTTTCCAATTCCAGACTTGTCATGATGAGGATTTGGACTGCTCATAATGTCATCCAAAAATTTTCAGTTTTTCTGCATATTTTTCTCTTGAAGATCATTTTTCAATGTGCCAATCTTTACTTCGAAATTTTCAATGATCTTGTCTCTTTCTTCTAGAGATTCTTTGAGTGCTTCTTCAATTCTTTTATCTTTGTCTATTTGAACCCTCAATTTTATGATCATGTGTTCTAGTTCCTAAGTGTATTATTTCTTGTCTAGTTCTTCTTGTAGCTTCTTGTTTTTTTTACTTTCTCTTCTTATAACTTATATGGCACTCAACAATTCTTCTCGGTAGTCAAATTATGCCTCTTCATATTCTTCTTCAATGTCTTCTTTATCAGAGTCTTCTACTTCCATGAATAGAACTCTTTCTATCTCACTATCACTGACTTCATATTCATCTGATGAGGAGATGTATTCTTTAGTGCATAAGCTTTTCTTGAAATATTTCTTTTTGGTTCTTTTTCCTTTATATGTTTGTTTGTTATTTGAGAAATCTTCATCATTCCTCTTATTTTTCATATGAGAACATTTGTTAGAAAAATGACCAATACCATCTCAATCAAAAATAATAATGGAAGCTTATCTTTATATATGTTGTTTGTTCCCTTGTTCAATATTCTGACAAAGTTGGCCACTTATTCTTCAACATCTTATGAGAAGTCACCGCTACAACTATCTTCCTTTTGCTTTCCCTTTTGATTTGACCTTTTGTATGCTTTTAAAGTTTCTTCTTTTATATCTGAATTTTCCTATTTAGTTCTCATTTCATATGCTATGAAGATTATATGTAGTTCATCCATGTTTATTGAGTCTAGATCTACTATTTATTCTAGTGCTAATATCTTAGGATCAAATCTCATAGGAAGATATCTTAGTACGTTTTGAACAATTAGAAATTATTCAATTTATTCTCCCAATCCTATGATTTCATTCATTGTTTCATCAACTCGTAAGAAGTAAGTTGTGGCATTCTCATCTTCCTTCATGTTTAATTGTTCAAATTGACCTCTGTAAGTTTGAATCTTTCTTGCTTTGACTTTTGAATCTCCTTCGTAAATATTTTTAATTTTATCCCAAATCTCTTTAGTGGATTTACAATGTGCAACTTTGATATATACCAATTCACCAAGACCATTCAGAAGTGAATTTGTGGATTTCGAATTATTTTGACTAAGTTTCATTTCTTTTTCACTTGGTGTCAAAACTGTTGGTTCTTTGTATCCATCTACTATTGATTGACAAATTTCAAATCCTTGTGCCTATATATATGTTTCCATCCTTCTTCTCCTAAATGCATACTTTTGTCCATCAAACTATGGTATTCTGCAAGATACCAGATATATA
>CBVK0102607729.1:0-14140 GCA_900067695.1 Picea abies
ACTCTCCTACATAACTTCCATATGAAATTGTTCAGAGGTTGGTAAACCATATCAATACTTTAACGTTGTTGATTCTCTTATGAATTAAAATATATTTAAAATTGTTAGATTTATAATTTGTGAGTATCTTTGTCCCACGTGTCCCATCTCACATAACATTTAAAATAAATATTAATATATTAGATTTAATATTTAGTACGCTAATTATATGAAATTGTTTAGAGGTTGGTAAACTACTTTAACGTTGACGTCGTTGATTTTCTTATGAATTAAAATATAATTAAAATTGTGAGATTTATAATTTGTGAGTATTTTTATTTCATTGTCCCATCTCACATAACATTTAAAATAAATATTAATATATTAAATTTAATATTTTCTTATGAAAGTAATTTTTTGAGTTGGTGGAATTTTTTTTAAAATTATATTATTGGAAATTGTATTTATAAATGCATGGCATATGTTAAACATTGTTAATGAGATATGATATGTAATAACCTCGTCGTTATGACAACATGTGATGTCTAACAAGTGCAAAATTCCTTTTTTTTTCTAAAGCAAGAAGCAACAACGACAACAGTGACACAACGCAACTCGACGATGAACACATGCACGCAATTCGGGCAACAAACAACATAATGACTTAGCATATTAGCACATCATGCAATTGGGTGCAACATAAAAAAATCAATCAGACAAAAATAAAACGACTACCCTCTCGTCCTACCCTGCAAGGTTAGGACCTCCAGGACACATAAGTAATGCTCAAGCCTAGGTTCCCATCGATTTTGACCATTTAAGGTCTCAAGGCTGGCGACTATTCTGAGGAACAAGGAGGTGTCTACATCCCGCCCCACACAAGCAAGACCACACCTACTAAGAAAAAGGCAACACCAATCAATCCAACAAAACAACTTCCACAATAAGTCGCTAGAACCCTCCTGACAAACGAGAGACCGCTATTAAACATTACAAAACAAGTACAACCTCAATTGCAAAAACAACAACATCCTCATCGGAAGGTGCATGACCCTAAGTCGAGTTTCATATGCGCTATCAATCAACGCGTGCAATGATCCCAACTTAAGGATTCATGTCGTCATTTTGCAATGAGCGCACAAGAATCCCAAGCGCAATCAACATCTAAACCTTTAACACAACCAAATCATCAAGGTAACAACTTAATCTGTCAGCAATCCTAATATACCAAATAACATGTTCATTAATAACAACGTAATATGAAATTGAATAACATCTAAGATAATGTAGTTCATTTATAATATCTTATAAAATCTTAGAAAAGCTCCAAAAACTATATATTAAATCCCTACTTTATTGAATCACTACTTGAAAGATCAATTTACATTCCTAGTACCAAACATAACAAAGTGCATCACTTTGTTAAATCACATTGTTTAGGTTAGATGCTCCCATTGTATCACACACCTATAAATATCTAAATTCCTTGAAATGATTCTATAGAAAAGTTTTTCCTATAGACAATTTTGTAGACAAGTATAATAATAATAACTTATGTAAACCTATGTAGAATTCTTAAATTCTTAAATCAATTTTGCAGACAAATAAAACAATAATAACTGATGTAAACTTTTGTAGAATTTTTAAAATTCTTAAATCAATTTTGTAGACAAATGAAATAATAATAACTGATGTAAATTTTTGCAGAATTCTTAAAATTCTTAAATCAATTTTGTAGACGAATAAAACAATAATAACTGATGTAAACTTTTGTAGATTTATTAAAGGACATCAAAGGTTATTGAAAAAATTGCAGATGTAATAAATATCTCTGTGTATTAACATAGAATTCGCTTTGTTATCGACGCGCTTCAGATACAGATGTAAAATAAATCTCTGTGTAGTTTTAATTGAAAACTTAGATAGCATTAAAATTCTTGTGTATTAATAATTAGAATTCAGATAGCAATAAAAACAATCTGTGTAGTAAATAATAAAAATCGATGTGCTATCTAAATCTCGGTGTAGTAATAAATATAAATCGTTGTGCTATCTAAATCTCGGTGTAGTAATAAAAAGGGAAATCAAATCTGGAAACCACTCACTCCCGAGACAATCGTTGCGCTGCAACGAATGGCTGTAAAAATATAGGTGAAATAAATTCCAAGGACGCGGCTGCTTGCCGACTCAGGATTTTTATTTAATAAATAATAGGTCTCTTCACATTTCCAATTTGGAAACCTTTAATGTTGATTTGACTATATAAACTATGGTTGGATTTAATGGCATAAAGGCAGAAGGAGGCGACAGACTGGAAGGATTTTTCATGTCCTTGCCTGAAGAAGAATGAGAACTGATCTTCTTCATTAGAGGAGGCGACAATAGCTAGTTATTGTTAGAGGAGGCAACAACAACAAGGTAATTAATGTTTCACGGTTTCAAAGGGTTATTTCACTATTTTCTCGAGCAGACAAAAGGAAGGTATTACCTTTGCAAAAGTTAAACAATGGTTGTTGCAATGGTTCATGGGGAAAAACACAAAATACAAAACCCAATGTCAGAGTAAAAACATATCAGGGGAAATCAAAATCTTTCACGAACCACTCAACTTGGGATTTTATTACAATTCAAATACAATACAACGTGATTGTATTTCTTACTTATCAAAAGACTCAACGTTGCATTCCAGAGTCTCAAATACCATCCATCACCTTTTCAGAAGGGCATTTGGTATTCTGTTGTTAAATGCTTAATGGTTATCTGTTTTCAGAAGGGAATTCAATATTTTGTTGTTAAAGGCTTAATGGTTATCTGTTTTCAGAAGGGAATTCAATATTTTGTTGTTAAAGGCTTAATGGTTATCCGTTTTCAGAAGGGAAAATCTGGTTGCGACGTTGGATGGCCTCATTGAAAGTTCAAAACGTTTCCTCCGAATGAACATAATGCCTATCACACATTGGAGTTTGCTGGAGATACAGATCAAAGCTTAAACTCTAGATTTCACCATGGAATCTGAAGGCGATGATCCCATAGACATTGATTATAAACTCATACAAAGGAAAATTTTAACTAAAATGCAACAAAATTTAAGTACATGTACCGAATCCGAAGGCGATGATCCCGTAGACATTGTCTTGCGGGTGCGCTCTATCCAGCTCCCGCTTCTCAACCGATGAGACCTCACCGGTACCTCCCAGCCAATGTTAGGGGTAATCTTCTTCCCCCTGAGCCCCCCGAGTCACAAAGGGTCCACACACACAATACCAGAGAATGCTAGCACCCAACTCACCTCGCAAGGTCGAGCTACCACTCGTTACCCGAGCTGGGTATCCCAACTCCCACAGGAGAAAATTCAGTCAAAATGAAATTCTGGCAGTGTAACCTTACGCAAACCAGACATGATCCATACTCCTCCGCCATCCTTTTTATATAGTTTTCAAGTGATTAGTTTCTGAAACCCTCATTATATTCATTTTTCATTAAATTTAATTAGGACAAACCTCCCCCGTACACATGTCACCCGATCCCCTAGTTGCACCAGAAATTCAATTTATTAATTAATTAAATTTGCCTATTTTTCTCACCCAGCTAAAAACGTTCCTAAAAACACTCCTCGATGTCCGATTATTCCCTTACAATTCTGAAATGACTTACGCCTTACTTAAATCCTAGTTGAGTTCATAAATAGAAAGTTCCAAAGGCGAGATTGCTTACTAAGTTTTACGTTCCCCTTTTTCTTCAAGTTTCCCTTTCTCTTTAAGTTTCCTCCCTTTTTATTTTTAACTAAAAATCAGATTTAGCAAGTGTAGACAAAAACAACCATTTACCTTTTTAATAAATTTAATCCTCCATTATATTTTTTACTTTAATAATTAAAGTTTGAATTTCTTACCCCCCTTCTTGTTACATGTCTATTTAGTTTTTCTTGTTCACATGTTCTACTTAGACCTAGGTTTTAATTTCACTAGATTGGGCGACAATTTTTAAGGGAACTTTTAGTTATTAAACTTTACTCATACCATCATCTATTTTAAGGCCGACCAGGTCCTAAGGAGGCATATTTTTCTAGGCACCAGTTTTATTAACTTACCATAATTAAAATCGCGACGTGCCCTTCAGGACGCACTACGTGCTCCAAGGGTGACACTCGTCTCTTTCTGTTTTATTTGCACGACGTGCCCTTCAAAATGCATTGCATGCTCCAAGGGTGCCACTCGCCTCTTGATTGAATTTGGTAGACGTCAAACCCATGGAGTCAATACTCTGTCACGTGATCTTGTGGGAGACTAAGGGCCTCTAAGGAATAAGGACCCTGTCTTATTGCACACCCATTAGAATCATTGTGAACGACTGTCACAATATGCCCTCACGACATTGTGGGTCTTCTCTAACTAGGTAATTGTTAACCTACAGTTAAAGACACAGCAGAAGTGCTAGTAGGTTGTTGCAGGGCTGCTGCCACACCTCTCCCTCGATGTCTTTGGTTGTCGTGCATGACCCCTTTACTCCAAATGTGAGTCTGGTCAGAAAGCTATCGTCAACCTACATCCATCAACGAATATGTCAGCGATAACAATCAACATCATAATATCTAAACATATGTACACATGTCACATCAACAACATTCAAACCCTAATAGTCCACTCCTTGACTCGATCCAGATTCCAAGGAGTTTCATTGATGCCTCGACATCCTTAACGTCGAGATTCCTGCACACTTAGGAGAACCCATTCAATGGCATCTGTCGATGTAAATACAACAAAAATAACATATCATCAAATCCACAATATCTCATAATCATAATCAAAACAACCAATAGTATAATGACCCGGATCACTTGCACGCAAGTGTCCTCAAAGAATAAGTCTACTCAGTGCATGCAAGAGCAGGATGTTACATACACCCCCTTTTGTTTTAAACTTTGTCTCGAAGTTTCATAGTATGTAGGTGCCGAAATAAAGTGTATCACAATGTCATATGTCTAGCTATCAAACAAAAATGGAACCTGCTGACGCATATCATATGTGTCCTCCCAGGTGACCGAGTGTGGACTATAGTTGTCCCACTAGACCTTGACCTGATCTATTGTTCAACATCGTAGCTGTTGAATGCGATGGTCTAGGATGCGGATTGGCTCCGCCGTGAGTGCACCCTCATCCGATACCTGCAAGGAACTCATGTCAATAACATGTGTAGGATCACTAACATAATGTCTCAAAATAGATACGTGAAAAACATCATGCATATGCCTCAAAGAATAAGGCAAGGATATTTGATAGGCCATGGGCCCCTTCCTTTCCACAATATCGAAAGGTCCCATAAACCTAGGAGATATTTTAGCACCCTTTCCAAACTTGATAGAACTCTTAAGCGGTTTCACCCACAAGAAGACTCAATCACCAACTTCATAACTACGATCGACACGACGCGCATCGACATAACTCTTCTGTCGATTCTACGCTTCCTTTATCCTTTATCTTATGGTTTACATTTGGTCTTCCATTTCTTTAATTTCTTTAGGTCCCACTAGGATCCTATCCTCAAGCCGATCCCAACTCAAAGGCGTCTGACATGGTTTCCCATAAAGAAACTTGAAAGGCGCCATCTTAATGGTGCTTTGATAACTGTTGTTATAAGCAAATTCTACCAATGGCAAGAATTATTCCCAACGCTTTTGTTGGTCCATCACGTACATACGCAACATATCCTCCAAGATTTGGTTTATTCTTTCAGTTTGCCTGTCTATCTCCGGGTGATATGCGGTACTAAAATTAAGTTAGGTTCCCAAGGTCTCTTGGAAACTAGTCCAAAATCGTCTTGTGAACATCAATCCTCTATCAGATATAATCCTCTTAGGAACGCCATGCAGTCTCACAATATCATTGATAAAATCTATAACTATGTCAGGAGCTTGATACGTTGTACGCACATGAATAAAATTTGCACTCTTCGTCAGAGTGTCGACTACCACAAAAATCGAGTCGTGTCTCCTTGTCGTCAGTGGAAATCCAACAATGAAATCCATCGAAGTGAACTCCTATTTAGATTCCATAATAGCGTGTGGTTGTAGTAATCCTATCGGGTGTCTATTTTCAGTCTTCACCCGTTGACATTCTAGACATCTTACCACGTAGTTGACTATATTTGCCTTCATTCCCTTCTATAATAATAAGTTTTAAGGTCTGCCCTCATCTTTGTGACTCCTGGGTGAGCCATGTACACTTCTCTATGAGACTCGTTTATTATCAAACTCCTCAACTCGTCATTGGGTGGTACGTAAATTCAGTTTTTAAATCTCAATAATCCGTCATTGTCCAACATAAATCCCTCAAATTTCGGTATCATCATTGTATTTTGTCTGATAAAATCCTTGACCTCTTTGTACTAGTCATCGTCACACTGTAAAGTTCGAATCTTTTCACGTAGATTCATCTGAAGAGGCATCACCAAAAATATGCGCAGTATCTGACTCAATGCATCATACACTCTATTCATTATTCCTTTTATGTAAGTAATCTCAAAATCATACTCACTAAGCAATTCCGACCAACGCCAATGTCGCACGTTCAAGTCTCTTTGCGCAAAGATGTGTTGTAGACCATAGTGGTCCATTTTTAGTTCGAATTTTCGTCCAATAAGGTAGTGTCTCCAAAATCTGAAGGCATAAACAATGGCTAACAACTCCAAATTGTGCGTCGCATAGTTCTCCTCATGCCTTCTCAACTTTCTCAAGATGTAAGCGATCACTCGATTGTCTTGCATCAAGACTCTGCCTAAGCCTTCCTTGGATGCGTCAATGCATACCAATAAATCCTCGTCCATGTCAGGGACCTTTAGTACCGGTGATGTCATCAAAATCTCCCCGAGCCTCCAAAATGCCTCCGTGCATTTCTCGGTCCAAACAAAACTCTCATTCTTCTTCTGCAATTCTGTAATTGGATTTGCTATTTTCGAAAATCGCTCGACGAACTGTCGATAATATCCCGCTAAACCCATGAAGCTATGCACTTTTGGTACATTCGTCTGTGCAGGACATTCCATCATAGCCTCGACCTTTGCTGAATCCACAACGATACCTTCGTCGGAGATGACATGCCCTAAGTAGTGAATCTTTGATTGATAAAACGAGCATTTAGATAGTTTCCCATACAATTTTTTCTCTCGTAGACACTGTAGTACCAAGCGCAAGTGCTTGTCATGCTCCTCTATCGTCCGAGAATAGATCAAAATATCGTCAATGAATACTTGGATGAACTTGTCCAAGTATTCGCAGAACACCCTATTCATCAAGCTCATAAATACCCCTGGGGTGTTCGTCAGTCCAAACGGTAAAACGATAAACTCGTAATGTCCAAACCTCGTCTTAAAGGCGGTCTTAGGGATGTTGTCCTCCTTGATCCGTAACTGGTGATACCCTGATCTCAAGTCAATATTTGAAAACATTGTCGCACCTTTCATTTGATCAAATAGATCGTCAATCCTTGGCAACAGATACCGGTTCTTGATTGTTACCTTGTTTAATTGATGGTAGTCAATGCAGAGTCTCCACGACCCATCCTTCTTTCGTATGAAGATAACAGGCGCACCCCACGGTGACACACTTGAACGTATAAGTCCTAGGTCCAACAACTTCTTCAGTTGCATTTTCAACTCCGATAACTTCGGGGTCGACATCCGATAAGGCATTCTTGCTATTGGTTCAGTTCCCAGTTTTAGTTCAATGGTAAATTCCAAATCCCTCTCTTGCGGCATCCCAGGTAACTTCTCTAGGAAGACATCCACAAACTCTCATACTACCGGAAGGTTTTCCAGTCCTTCCACCACGCCCTTTTAGTTTAACACAAGGATCACATACAATGAGCATCCCTTGCGCATGCTCTTTTGTAGCTGCAAGGAAGAGATGAACCTCAGGGAAACTCCTTGGTTCTGACCTATAATCACGCGTCTTTGTTCCTCGTCATCGACAAAGCTCAACCATTTCGTCTTACCATTGAGTATCGTCTCATGCGATTCCAACCAATCCATACTGATCACGACGTCATAATACCCTAAAATCATGACGTACAGGTTGGCCCTTGTGACAAACTCTCCTAGGTTAAGGCTAGATCCCGTAACCTTCCCTCCAACCTTTTGTTTGGTTCCTGAATCCATTACTACAAATCTAAACTCGTCATGTTTGATTGCCTTTACCTTAATTATTTTTAGCACTACACCAGAAATAAATCTCTATGTAGCACCTGGATCTATCAAAATACTAAGAGTTTGGTCAACAACAGTACCTGATGTCTCGAGCACAGTCGATTGGTGCTCTGCCTAGCGGTTATTCACCGCTGCATGAATCTGATGGGCCTTGCCCAAATCTCCCATGGTAGTGGGTCCAAATGATCCAGATTCTCTGGTCCTCTCCACTGGGCAGTCATGCTGGTAATGTGGCTCTCCACATGTCCAACACCCTTTATTCGGTTCGGTACTCCTGGTACCCGAAGTAGAAGCTGACGACCCACCGACCTGAAACCCTGATCTGTTCTGCTGAACATGCCTAAAATGTTGTTGCTGCAGTCGACATTGTTGCTAGTGTTTTGGTTCTCGGTAAGGAGTCCGTTGTTGAGGCACTGGTCATCGAGGTGTAGTGAAAGTGGATCCTCTCTAGATGCCACAATATCTTGGTGAATTTCTAGCTCGTGTCTAAGGCTGTTGCACACCAGATGATGCTTGTCCCACTGGTCTCACTGGATTCCTACTCTGACCCTCCCTGATAAGTTCCTCCTTTGCTATGAGAGCCTTTTGGACAACACATGCAAGGTTTGAGGCATCCAAATCCTCACCTTTGCACGAATGCTAACATTAAGGCCAAACACAAACTTGTTGACCTTAAGCTTCTCAGTATTTAGGTGAGGAGCATACTGAAGCAACTCCATAAAACATGCCTCATAATCGGGCACCGTACGACTGCCCTGTCACAAGGTGTTGAACTCATTGAGCTGTCGTTCAATGAATTCATCAGATTGATACCTCTCCCAGAACCGTTCCTCGAACAGTTCCCATGACACGTCTTTGACTTCCATGTTCAATTGTGGTAGAAGTGTCTTCCACCATATAAGAGTGCTCCCCTTCAATTGAAATACCACGATGCATACCTTCATGTTGGAGGTATAGTCGTGAAGTGCAAAGCACATCACCATATTCTCCAACCATGCTTCGACGGCTGCGCCGTCCTGGGCACCAAAGAACTGGGGAAACTTGACCTTCTCAAGTTCTCGGTGAATGCTACTAGTACTGACCGGGGCACGCAGTGGACCCTTAGGAGGTTTTGGCGCCTTGGCCTCATCTCTATCCAAATAGCTGATCAGTGCCTTAGACATCCTCTGAAAGGACCTCATCATCCTAACCACATCACCCACAACTACTTGTTCCTTCCCAACAACCTATTCGTCTCCCTAGGGGTTAGACCCCTCGGGCATGGGTGTTATTGGAAGCGTCACACATCCTCCCCTAGCACCCCGTCGTCTGCCTCCGTGGCATCCTCTAACCATGATTACCTGCACGAATACACATCAATTTAATTAGCGACATTATATCAAATATCTAATCAAAGGAAGTCGTAGTGATCCCAAGTCGCGAGTCGAACCGACTCTGGTACCATATGTAACAACCTCCGTCGTTACAACAACATGTGATGCCTAACAAGTGAAAAATTACTTTTTTCTTTTTTTCTAAAGCAGGAAGTAATAACAACAATCAAACAACGCAACCTGATGATGAACACACGCACGCAATTTAGGCAACAGACAACATAACGACCTAGCATACTAGCACATCATGCAGTTGGGTGCAACATACAAAAATCAATCAGACAAAAATAAAACGACTACCCGCCCATCCCAGCCTGCAAGGTTAGGACCTCCAAGACACATAAGCAACGCTCAAGCCGAGGTTCCCATCTATTTTGACCATTTAAGGTCTCAAGGCTGGCGACTGTTCTTAGGAACAAGGAGGTGTCTACATCCCACCCCACACAAGCAAGACCACGCCTATTAAGAAAAAGGAATCACCAATCAATCCAACACAACAACTTCCACGATAAGTAGCTAGAACCCTCTTGACGAACAAGAGACCACTATTAAACACTACAAAATAGGTACAACCTCAATTGCAAAAACAACAACATCCACATCGAAAGGTGCGTGACCCTAAGTCGGGTTTCATATGCACTATCGATCAACGTGCACAATGATCCCAACTTAAGGATTCATGTCGCCATTGTGCGACGAGCGCACAAGAATCCCAAGTGCAATTAACATCTAAACCTTTAACAACACAACCAAAGCGTCAAGGTACCAACTTAAACTGTCATTGGTCCTAATATACCAAATAACATGTTCATTTACTGCAACGTAATATGGAATTGAATAACATCTAAGATAATGTAGTTCATTTATAATATCTTATAAAATCTTGGAAAAACTCCAAGAACTATATATTAAATCCCTACTTTATTGAATCACTACTTGAAGATCAATTTACATTCCTAGTACCAAACATAACAAAGTGTATCACTTTGTTAAACCACATTGTTTATGTTAGATGCTCCCATCACACACCTATAAATATCTAAATTCCTTGAAATGATTCTATAGAAAAGTTTTTCCTAGAGACAATTTTGTAGACAAGTATAACAATAATAATTGATGTAAACCTTTGTAGAATTCTTAAATTCTTAAATCAATTTTGCAGACAAATAAAATAATAATAAATGATGTAAAATTTTGCAGAATTCTTAAATCAATTTTGTAGACAAATGAAACAATAATAACTGATGTAAGCTTTTGCAAAATTCTTAAATCAATTTTGTAGACGAATAAAACAATAATAACTGATGTAAACTTTTGCAGATTTATTAAAGGACATCGAAGGTTATTGACAAAATTGCAGATGTAATAAATATCTCTTTGTATTAACGTAGAATTCACTGTGTTATTGATGTGCTACCAATACAGATGGTAAATAAATCTCTGTTTAGTTTTAATTGAAAACTTAGATAACATTAAAATCCTTGTGTATTAATAATTAGAATTCAGATAGCAATACAAAAAATATGTGTAGTAAATAATAAAAATAGTTGTGCTATCTAAATATCGGTGTAGTAATAAATATAAATCGTTGTGCTATCTAAATCGTGGTGTAGTAATAAAAAGGGAAATCAAACCTGGCAACCACTCACTCCTGGGAAAATCGTTGTGCTGCAACGAATGATTATAAAAATATAGGTGAAATAAATTCCAAGGACGCGACTGCTTGTTGCAACACCCCAGGTTTTGAAATCCATTTTAAATAATGTATTGTTACAATGCTGAGAGGCTAGAGTGCCTAAGACATGTAATGTTTTTATCATTATTAATAATAAATACATCATTGGATGCTACACAGACAAGGACTAGAGTTATAGGGGGCTATGATTCCACAAGAGAGGGGGCTTGAGAGGCTAAATGTTTATTCCTATGTTAATTACCTTTTTGCCTAAATGGGGGGATCGGTTACGTGATCTTCTTGGGTAGTAAAGGAGGTTCTTGATTTCCCCACGAGCATACTTAAACGCTCCCTTGGTCTGATTGTTGGGTTGGTCATTGGCTTGTCTGCTCCGTCAACTTTACGTTACCTCATTCTTACCCTCACGCACTCCCATGAACTAACCTACCTCCTCCATCCATCCTCACCTGTGTATTGGTCTCAGGAAGGGGGAATGAACTGCGAAAGAATTAACCATGGGATAGTTAGTTGTAGTGGCCGCTGGTATGATCCAGTCATGCCTTGAGGCCTGCATGTATGAGATGCAGTGGCCTGTGTCCAACATGGCTCACAATTGCGAGTCCTTAGAGTTCCAACATTAAGATTATGGACCTGTTGTGTTGGAGACCCGAATAAGGAGAAGGAATGCCTGAGGGACTGCATGACAGAGAAAGGTGGAGGTCTGTTATCTCGGGTGGTGCAAGCTAGGTAGAAGAGAGCTGGGTACTTGGATTGTTGTGAATGCTGGGAAGCCTATGAGAGCTTGAGAGATGACTGGTTAGGGAAGCCAAGTTAACTCTGGAACCGTCCTTGTGGATTCATAGCCCTGGCTCGGGGGTGACTTTGTTGTTGAGATTTAGAGCAGTAGTGTCTACGGTTGGGTGGAACGTCCTTGGTCTGCAGCGATTTGCTGTCATATTTAATAAAGATAAGTGCTATCTATTGTGATATTATTATGTGTGTATGAATGTTTTTCCATTGTATATTTAATTATCGTTAATTGAATCTTTAGAACATTCATGTTTGCTAGATTTTGTTGTGCATGTCGTTAATTCTCTTATCTTATGCATCTTTAATAAATAAAGAAGGTATCGATATGAGAAATAAGTCCAAGGGCAGGCTTGTAGGTAGCATACCCCGGCCTGTGGCTGGCTGGGTATGTTACATATTGGTAGTAGAGCTTCTAGTTGAAACAACGGGCCGATATGGGTCGGGTATGTTGGTCAGAGTATCATGGTCGAGATCGAACTCTGACCGTGAAATTGAAAAGCTTAGGAGGAATGGCATTGAAGAAGCTACGCAGAAGACACAATGTCATATATCCTCTATAAGTGTTCAAAGGATCGTGATCGTTCCTGTTGAATCCAGAAGAGATCACCATTGTAGGATCATGAGAGATTTGGGATCGTTGGATCGGAGGGCATGTGAATAGGGGTCGTCCGATGAAAAGGAAGCAAGGTTAAGGTCATGACCGTCGGATCTTATTGGAGAGACAAATCAACGACCAACAGGCATTGCAGGGAACCGAGTTGCATGGGAGTTAATTTCCCAAGGCGGTCTCGCAATCCAAACCACAGTTTCCCTGAGGGGTTACGTGTCAATGTCAGGAGAATTGCGGGGCAAAAAGCGGGTTACTACAAACTGCCAATGCGTGCCCCCGCAATTTGAAAGGCATGCAGTGATGTGACATGATGGTACTCGAGCGACAAACCTTCGAAGACCAAAATTTGCCGGGGACTGTCGATCTGTAGGAGGACATACGTCAACTGATCATGTGCTCCGGGTAAAAGCACTTTAGGAAAATGCGAGCAGGAGAAGTTGAGAATTGAGATTTTCGGACCCGAGAGATCCAAAGTGAATATTGGCCTTCTGATCTAGGAGGACACGTGGCAGAAATCCGTGCACTTCTGGGGAAAGCGAAGGTTGAGAGTTGAGTTCTTCGAAGTACGAAGACCCAAAAAAATCATGGTCGTCGAATTGCCAAGAGCCACGCGTCACTAGATCCAGGGCTTTAGACGAAAACCCATGGGGCCAAATAAGTTTTGCAGTTTGAGATTTCCAAAGTCCAAAGTCCCGAAGAAATCATAGTCGTCGATCTGCGGGGTGGCACGCATCACCAGATCTTGAGCTTTTGACAAAAAAAATTTCAAAAAAAAAGGTTGAGGTTTGAGATCTCCGAAGTTCGAAGCCTCGAAGTAAAACATAGCCGTCAGATTGAGGAGGACACGTGGAGCAGATACGTGAACTCCGGGTGAAGATTTTATCGGGTAAATCGATGAATGCAGACATAGACTAATCCCCCTAGATCCACCTAGATCTAGAAACAAACACAACAGGGCATGGCGCTTTCCCTAGGCTCTAATCATCAAATTTAATACTGAACAAAAGATGAGAGACATACCTTTAAGTGTCGCTTCCTTATGTCTTTGTTGTTCCTATTTCACTCTGGTGCTCTTGTGATATTGATCCTAATGTGAGACACAAACCAACCAAAGTGAAAGAAATAAAGTATATTCAATGACAACCTATGCATATAATCAAGGAATTATGCAATAAAATAAAGATAATTCTATGGGAAAGAAGAATGCCACTGTATTATATTAATAATAGGAAGAGAGATTACAACCGGACGCCTTGATGTCGTAAGGTTCCTCCCAACAATTCCTTGCTTCCCACACACTTTTGATCCAAGAATTCTAAGACTATATATCTAAAATCTATCTTGACAAAATCAAAGCTCAAAACCACTCTAACCAAGCTAATAATTCCAAGCCAAATCCAACTCAATCAAGCTACAAAAGCCAAGCTCCAAAACCAACTAACTTTCTCCATGAGAGCTCCTCTCCTTTTATAAGCTGAAGAGGATAAGGTGAGG
>CBVK0102607754.1:0-19631 GCA_900067695.1 Picea abies
CAACTCCCTGGTTTCTCTAGCACCAACTAGAAGGAAGCACCAACTCCCTGTGTTCAAGCACCCACTTAAACCTTTGAGGACACAAGTCCTCCCTAGCTCCTCCCAACCACCCTAAAATATAAATATTTGCTACTGAAACTTATTAATGTTCAACAATGGCTTACCAGACTCATCACTGTTCTGCTGCATTTCGTTGCTCTGTCTGCCTCATTGCCTTTCTGCACACATCACTTGCATTGTCTGTTCTTCCACTTTTTATGATTTGTGCGCCATGTCCATTCACTACACAATTCCTCTTCTGTCCTCTTCAGCTACTGCACTCTGATCCTTCTTCACACATGAATCACCTTCACCAACAACATTCACAGCAACCTCCAACAGCAACAGCAGCAACATCTCTTCTTTGTACCGTGTATTTATAGCTTCTGTGCACCTTGTGCATGCAATGTTTGAAATCCTCTGCATGCTGACTCCGCGTTGTTATCCTCCTCCTCTTGAGTGCTCTGTCTGATCATCATCGTGACTCTTCAGCTTCTCTGGTGGTTCACCCCGCGTGTCCAACATCACTGTATGTTATATTGAGATTCCTTAGCCTCTCTGGCAGTTTGAGACTCTTCATCTTCTCTGTGACAGTCGAACTCACCTTCTCTATTTCAGTTACAGGCCTCAATGCTCATCAATTGTCAATCACCTCCACGAACATCTTCATTCTTCTCAGAGACTCTTCACCTCCTCTGTCAATCATCCCTAAGTGTCTTCGCATCCTCTGGTAGAAACCATCAATGGTTTCTAGTAGTTTCATTGTGTCATGCAACAGTAGCCCTCAGATCTCCTTCAGGTTAATCTACGTCGTTAGATGAGCTTTATTAATCTTTCCTTTAAATCGGGTTTCGGCATTTCGACATTCCTGTTGCATTGTGTTCTTGCCTCTCCAAGTCGCGATCCCCGAAACTCCGATATGGAGTTACATTAACGGTCCAGATCCAAGCTTGATTTAATGGCTGTGATTGAATCGCCATATTGCATATCGCGATTTCGGCATTCTTGTTACATTGTGTTCTTGCCTCTCCAAGTCACGATCCCTGAAACTCTGATATGGAGTTACATTAACGGTCCAGATTCAAGCTTGATTTAACGGCTGTGATTGAATCTCCATATCGCATATCACAATTTTGGCATTCTTGTTGCCTTGTTTTCTATTCCTCTTGATGTCACGATCCACAAAACTCCGATATGGAGTTATGTCAACGGTCCAGATCTGATCTCTATTCAACGACTATGATTAGATCGTGAATTCTCATATCGCAAAATCGGGATTTTTGTTGCATTGTTTCTTTGACATTTCCAACATACGATCCTCGAAAATCCGACGTGGTGTGCATCTGTTGATGTCACACGTGGATTGACACGTGTTGAAAAATACCATGTGTCACTCTGATTCATGACTTACATGTGCCTGAAATGTTGAATCAGTCTGACACTTGTCATTACCTGATTGTTCCACGTGTCCCTAGCTGACGTGGTCTGCTGATGTGAGTCGGGTCGACGGTCTAGATCACATCTTGATCTGACGGTTCAGGTTCAGTCAGGATTTCACACATCGCAATTTCGGGATTCTTGATGTCAATATTCTTTGACATCTCCAACTCTCGATCCTCGAAACTTCGATAGGGAGTCGGATCAATGGTCCACATAATCCCCTGAGATGGACGGTCCTCCTGCTTCCTGGATTTGTGAGCCCTCTGGCTGAGCTCATGGTCCTCGTGACCTCCCCCTATATGACCGCAGCCAAACCTCCTCATCGAGGTTTCGAACTTTCCAATGTCGAAACATGTATGTCCTCAGGATTCGCGATCCCTCGAATCCCGACGCGCTCTTTATGCACTAGCTCTCCTAGCCCATATGACCATTATCCCCATGACCGCAGTCTTACCACTCATCGGGGTTTCGAGCTTTTCAATGTCGCAATGTATTGGCTCACAGGATTCCCGATATGTGAAACCCCGATGAGTCAACCCTTCTTTCGGGATTTCACCTTGGCTTTTCCCGATGGTAAACCTCATGTTGCTCCTATCCAATCTGACGGCTGACAGGATTTCTGAATGAGATCCAACAACTCTCGATCTTTGTCTTCCTTCTCCTCTGCGAACTCCTGTATCTTGAGCTTTGCTACACGCGTTCTCCTCGACGTTGTTCCTCCTGAGCTTTCACTTCTGAATTCGCAAGGGATTTTATCCTTCTTATCCTGCTATCTTCACTGTTGTACTTGCCATCAATGACAAGCATACGCTATCTGTTAAACATTTTCCAACACTTCGTCGTCATAAGCAGGGCAGCTAGGAACATCTGCTTCAACCCGATACCCAGGTGATCCATCTACTATAGACCACATTTTCTCCATAAACTCGCAATTTCTGCAAGAGGCATGTTGATCGTTATGAATATCTAAAAGAATAGAGGCATCTGATATGATGTCAGATGCTTCCATTCTAGGGATAACACAATTAATACCATTCAACACCTCTATATTTTCATGGAAAATTATTTCCTCCACAGTAAAAGCTTCATCATGGACATGGTCTTTAGGGCCGGCTGAGGCTTCATGAAGAAAAGAAAACTCCTCACAACAGTTTTCATACAAACAATCAGTTGGAAAATAATCTTTACAAAATGAATTGAAAGATGTATGAAAACATGTTAAAGAGCAGATGCTTGTAGCAGGAAGAGACCGACACCATTCAAGAGAATCTCCCTTCAATGAATACCTGAAGAGCTTAATCTGGACATCTTCATGCATGATATTAAGTCGATGAATAACCTCATGAAAGTCCAGTAAATGCTTAGCTGGTACCTCCGAAATTGTTGCATGAAATTCAAGGAGGAAATTTTCCCATATGTCTCTATCAGGAAGTGCATTAGGAAAACCAACTATCTGGGAAAAGTCACAGAAAGAAAACCTTTGAGCCATAATTTTCTCCATATCGAACCAGTGGAGTCGCCAATCGATCCTCGAATCATGGAGTCGCCAGGTGAAAGATGCGCAGCTTCAAATATGCCTGGTCCTTGTTCACTATCAAAGGCCAGATCTTAACGTTGTCGTTACCCCAGGCAGCTTCTCAGGCTGAGAAAGCAGCCGCTGAAACCTTCTCGAGAAAGCTCCTCTGGGTCAGCTTTCAGGTGTGCTAACAGTAGCCACAATTGAAACAGTGATGTGGAAACCTTGGAGTCACCAAAATGGAGTCGCCAGGTGCATAGTATCAATCTTGAAGGGATCTGATGCCTAATGCACCTTCAGAATCAGAGGCTCAATGTCGTTCTACCCAGGGAAAATCTTCAACTTCGTCCCCGGCAACGGTGCCAGAAATGTTAGCGTCAGAAGTCACTCCTGAATTTCTTGCAGGAGCAGAGCCCAACGCCCATCATTTTTTATGTCACGATTTAATAAATGGGGGTGGTCGAATGGAAAGGGACCCAGGAAAGTAGCATTGACACAGGAACCAGGGTTTGGTATGTAGAAATCAAGGGAGTTCTTGATCCAACTTTCGTCAGTAATTTGATTAAAGGGTGGTAGATGGAATACTTGTGAGAAGGGTGAGCAAGACTGCCTTGGGCAATAGGCCTTCAGAAGCTTGAAGAAGAAAAACTCAGAAGCCAAGATCCTCTTGGTCCAGAGTTTCAAGGAGCTGAAGGGTGACTCGACTGGATCCTCCAATCCCAAGCCATTCCAGCACTGAGAAAACACAAGAACTAATTAGAAACGTTGCGACTGTTGCAGTGATCCAACCTACATCATCCTACAACAGTGCAACTCGGTTGGATCCTCCAATTCCGAGATATTCTAACACAATAAACAAAGAGATGGAAAAAGAGGCTGACATCCATAAAGTAAGAAGTCTCAAATGCCTTATACATTAACTAGAGCGACTAGCGCTTCATCAAAACTTACAGAACGGGAGCCTTGATCAACCATCAATCCTTTACAAAATGGTGAAAACGCCTACATATACTGAGAAACAACCACAGTAGAAAAAAACAAGACACTGCATTAAAAGCATTGCGTCTTCATGTCTTCTGATAGTCTGCGCATGCAGACTCTGGTCGATCATGCATCCAAGACTTGGTGTCCCCTCGGCCAAATTTGAATGGATATTCTTTGTCAGACGCCACCTTAACTTCGCATGGCTCCTGCAAGGGAAGTAGTTGATCCATTAAGAGTCGAGCTAGCATGTGCAGACCTCCTTGGAAAATCGAGGACTTGGCATGGCTTCCATGAAAAGAAATAGTATAGAGGACCTTCTCGGGTAGACTTTCCGTCAAAACATCCATGCTTTGTAATTAATGAGTGAGGCGAGGTTTCAACCACCCTCCCTCTTCTTCATTCATACCCAGCAGATATCGGGATTTAGATCACGTCGAATCGACATCTGGAGAACATAGTTCCCCCCCTCTGAAACTCAATTCGACGCTTTTGGCCTCCCTTTTGTACAACCCTTTCTACTTTCTCAAGTGACCACGGGCCGTGACCCTACGCCTACCTTCAAAGGTGCTTTCGGTGTTTTGGGGTCCGTCTTGTCAAACGATAAACATTATCACCCCTCCTTTAGGCCTGCTCCTCTATGATCGGGCACCAAAACCATGGGCCTAATTCTGGGCGCTTTCGTCATTTCGGGATTCGAGGTTTCGAGAAGTGAAATGACGAGGAGCGCTTACCCCTCGAACTCCCAAATGCCGACATGACACGAATGTGCGCCACGCGTCCACCAGATGAATGGCCTAGATAGTATTCATTATTATAAATGGGGTTGTCCCCATTTACAGGCTTGCTTGATGTGACCTGGTGCTAAGGTCATGGGCTCGGCTCCAAAGGTGCTTTCGGTGTTTCACCGATCGGCGATTTAAGCTGTAAAGAATGGGAGGCTCCTTGTCTCCCAAAACACCGATCCTCGATACGTCGACTGGACACCACCTGTCCTGATTGGATCGGACAACACAGAATTGTCCTAAACTATAGGCGCTACCCTTTGTGCTAAATCTCGAGCAACTTGACATTCCTGAAAACCTGATGACCGTTGATCAGCTTCATCAATTGATCCTCGTTGTTGAAATTAGACTGCTCACTCACTTGATTTTAAGCCCGAAATGGACTTCTTCTGTGAGCTGTGCTCGGTGCTTATGGATGCAACCCTTGAATAAAACACATCCCACCGGTTTTCAAACCCCACTTCTATGTGTTTACACCAGAGGCCTAAAATCAGAGAGGAGAACACCCCTATACAAGAAATGTTGCTAACACAGCGGAGTCCTCATACAAAAGGATCATGTGGTATGCTATGAGTCATGGAAATTAAAGGAGCATAAGAGGAATTATGTTACATATGACTTGGAGTTGGCAACAATTTTCCATGCATTAAAAATGTGGAGACATTACCTCATGGGAAGAAGATTTGAGCTAAGGGCATACCATTGTGGTATGAAGCATTTATTTGGACAACCAACATTAAATGTCAGACAAACTAGATGGTTGGAATTTCTAAGTGAATATGACTTTGAAATCAAGCATATCAAAGGCAAGGAAAATTAGGTGGTTTATGCACTCAACAAAAGATCTCATGAAGTATATATTTCAACCATTAGCATGTTCAACACAGATTTAAAAGACCAACAATATGTAAAAAAAATATATACATATTACAACAAGATGATTTACAACAGAAATTTAATTATTATGAGATGAAAGAGGATGGAATCCTCATGTACAAATGGAAAATATATGTGCCAAATTTAGGAGAGATGAAAAATATAGTGTCGAGGGAAATGCACAATGTGTCATATGTTGGGCACCCAAGATATCAAAAGACAATTACAGTTGTAAGAATCCAATATGTTTTGCCAAGAATGAAGAAGGAAGTGGCTAATTACATAGTTAGGTGTCTATAATTTCAAAAGGTTAAAATAGAGCATAGACATCCAGTGGGGTTGATACAATCATTTTCCATTCTTGAGTGGAAATGGGAAGTGGTTACAATTGATTTCATTTCAAATTTTCCCAGAATAGTGAAGCACCATGATTCCATCATGGTTGTTCATGGACAAATTAACAAAAACAACACATTTTATCCCTGTGAAGATAAGACACAAGGCAACAAACATTGCAGAGATTTACATGAAGGAAGTTTCCATGCCACATGGAGTGCCTACGGAAATTGTTTCAGACAGAGATCTAAATTTTACCTCAATTTTTTTAAAAGGCTTGTTCAAAGGGTTTGGGACAAATTTAATTCTCAACACAAATTATCACCCAGAGTCATATGGGAAAATAAAGAGGACGAACAGAATCATTGAAGACATGCTCAGAATGTATGTGAAGGAACAACCATAAAAGTGGGAAGATTATATCCACTTAGTGGAATTTGCTTACAATAATGGGAATCAAACCTCAATGAAAATGATCCCATTTGAAGCATTGTATGGCAAGAAGTGTAACACACTAGTGAGTTGGGACAACCCAACAGAAAGAGTTATCATTGGTCCAGAATTGTTAAAGGAAATGGAAGAACAAATAGTAAATATTAGGAAGAATTTAAAGGCTTTCTAGGATAGATAAAAAAATTATGCAGAAAAGAATAGTGTTTTTAAAGACTCTAAAGTGGACAAACATGTGTTTCTCAAATTGAAAGTGAAGAGAATTTCGATAAAATTGGGTTGTTATC
Source organism: Picea abies (assembly GCA_900067695.1). Lineage (NCBI taxonomy): Eukaryota > Viridiplantae > Streptophyta > Pinopsida > Pinales > Pinaceae > Picea > Picea abies. Next base: position 6,711 of record CBVK0102607754.1, read on the forward strand.
CAAAGTTGGCAGCAAGATATTATGGGCCTTTTGAAATCTTAGAGAAGATAGGGTCAGTTGCATACATGTTAGCATTGCTTGTATCCATGAGAGTGAATAATGTTTTTCATGTGCCATTATTAAATAAATATGTGTCTAACCCTAACCACATAATTGATTGGATTGTGATCCAGGTGGAATAAGAAGGGATTTTTGGGTGGAACTAGTACACATCCTGGACCGAAAATTCAAAGTGCTCAAGAACAAAGCCATAGGGTGGGTAAAGATTCAATGGAATTGTTACGGTCTTGAAGATGCGACATGGGAGCATGAAAAATCTATGTGGGAGGAATACTCGCAAAGTTTTATCAATTTTGAGGAAAATAAAAGATAAAATGCAAGACTCCATTTTGGAAAGCTAGAGTTCCAAAACCGCATATTAGAGTCTTATCCAACCTATGTTGGGGGGCTTGATAAAAGAATGACACATTCTTTGGGTTAACCCTAATAAATGAATGGTGCATTCCTTGGGTTAGCAAGTTGAAAGGAATACAATATTTTGGTTGGAACTGCTATTGGAATTGTTAAATTGCATAATTGTATTTCTTAAAGTATTGTGACGTAAATTTGTATATGTATATCAGCATAGTCTGCACTGAGGATGACACACAATTTATAGAGGAGGGGTAATGAAACATCCCCACTATAGTCTTCATTTTAATTTATGCATAATTTAGATATAAATATGTCTATGGTCAAGTGATATAATATGTGAATTGTATTTATGATTTTAATAAATATAATGTGATATCAACTGTTAGGAATATGGATAGGGATGGGGGGGAATTTATTCACAAGAGAGAGGAATGTCTAGGATTGTCCAATAGGGGTCCAAGGAGGAAATTAATATTAGGTATTAATCCAAACCCATATTTTTGAATTTTATTATCATTGGGGATAAATTTTATTTTTTGTTTGAGTGTATGAGGGCCCAATCATTAAATACCTGTTAGGGGGTGGGTGTAGAAGTCACTTCAATAGTTATTGGAAGCATGGGGTTGAAGTAAAATCAACATTGTGCAGAGTGTGCAACCAATTATCTTGGGAAAATAGAATAAATTCGTATGGGGGATAATGGGTAGTTTTTCACATTCAATTTTGCATGAATATCAAGAGGGGATCAAGGAAAAAGAGCGTTGGAGATAGACCAAGAAGGATGAGTGAATTCTGGAACATGCTCGATTTTTTTTTGGAGCATTCTGGAGTTGAACATTGAAGAGTCGGGTTGTTGGGATTGAAGAGTGAAATATTGGGTGAGATGCATTGTAACAACAAGTGTTGTTGTTGTTTTTCCTAGTAGTTTTTATTGGCAGCGAGTTCCCTTGAGTTCCCAATAGAGAGATTCTTGGTTACTTGTTCCAAAGAGACCTTGATAAATGAATGGGACACCCAACAGACTGAGAGTAGTGAAGGGGTACATTCCTTGGGTTGGACAGGTCAAGAGGAAGAGAGTTGGAGGAAATTTGGGATAGTTGTAGGAGAATACCATTGGGTTGTGTGATATTGAGTTGTGAGTGGACTGTGAGAGACACCCTTCTCTTGTGAATTCCTAGCCCCAGCTCGGGGGTGACTTGCTCTTGAAATTTGGAACAGTAGTTCTATGGTTGGGTGGAACATCCTTCCCAAGAAGTTGGTTGCACAAACGTTTTAAAAAGACAAGTTTTTATCTATTTTATGAGTTATATGGTTGTACATTTTATCATGTGTATAAGAATGGTTTTTATGTGTTGTTGTAGATGATTATTTGGTTGCATTATATTATTTTAGAATGTTGCAGATTCATTTAATTATGTGTATCATATTTTTTTTAGAAATGTGTTCAATTTGTAGTTGGTAAGATACATAAATTAATTAGCAAAAGAAATTTTAAAATTTATGTGTTTTTCCACAAGTAATGTTCCCTAGTTAAGTTGGGGGACGTTAGAAATTGTCATGGCATTCCCAAGATATGTAAATATTATTTTGAAAATTAATATAAAGGTACAAGGTTGGTTATGGAACAACACAAGAGGGGTTATGAGTCCACTAAAGGGGAAGAGGAAAGGGTGTCCAAGGGGTTGAGAAGTAACCCCAAGCATGCTAAGTTTCCTAAGTCTCATAACATTCATCTTTTCACCATATGCCTTATTAAAAAAACCACAACCAATCATTAGATGGAGGTGGTGGTTGGTGGGGAAGTCCACCTTCCTTAGTTATGAGAGCATGGGGTTTGGGTACAATTTTAGAGGAGTTTAAGAGACTCCATCTTCATAGGAATTTGAACTACATGGATATTTGAACCCTCACTTTTCCCATGCACTCTCTTTATGCATTCAAATTGACTATCTCATTAGCTCATTTTGTTTTATCCATGTTATTCTACTTGAGGTTGTTCATTTAAAGTTATGCATTAGGGAGTAAGTTATTGATTGAAAATGGATCATTATATAATTTTTCATATCTCTTGGTACTTTTTGGGTGGAAATATTGGAAGAATTGGCTTGCAAGGTCCATTTTAGAGACAGATCCCAGTTTGGTGATTTAGGGTCTAGAAATTTCTAGAGTCAGTTGAGGAATAAAATGATGCTTTTGGGGGTCAAAAAATGATGTTATTACATCATGTCCCCTCAATCTTGTTCTACATAATGAAATATTTCTAATGGTGTGAAAATCACCTCAATCGGAGTATGTATGCAAAAGGTATGTCTCCCATAGGTAGACCTAGCATGTTGACCACCATGGTACTGAGTGGATTTCATTTAACCCCCATTACTCACACTTGAGAAGATTCCAAAGGGTCAAAAACCCTAATAGTAATTGAGGATTGATGCACGCAAAAACCCTAACCCTAACCCTAGATGGATAATAGGTTATATTAAATATCATGCCACTAGGAAGAGAAGGGGTTCCATTATTTTGATATTGTTACTATTCCATAGTTGAGAAAATCATCTAGCAGTGAGATGTTGAAGCATAATTTAGGAGATAGAATATTTTATAGAAACCATTAAGGCCACATTATCCATGGAACTCCATAGTGAGTGCCCCTTTCTTTGTACTTTCACTTCATAACTAAGAAAAAGAATGAAAAGCATATCCCACAGAGAGGATCCATCCAAAATCAGTTGGGTAGACAAAGTCAACCAAATAATTGAAGATATGCTAAGAATGTATGTAATGGATCAACCTTCCAAGTGGTAAGACTATATTTGTTTGGTTGAATTTTCTTATAACAATGGGTATCATGTGTCATTGAAGATGAGCCTATTTGAAGCCTTGTATGGTAGAAAATGAAACATGTCGGTAAGGTGGGATAACCCAACAAGTAGAGCCATCATTAGGCTAGAATTTCTAAGATAAATGGAATAGAAGATGTTTAAAATAAATTAGAATTTAAAGACTACACAAGACGGGTAGAAAAACTATGCAGAAAAGGGTAGAGTGCACATCGAATCTAGAGTGGGTGTTCTTAAAGGTAAAATCTAAAATCATATCGCTAAGATTGGGAAGTTTCCCAAAGTTTTCAGTGAGATAATATGGATCATTTGAAGTCCTAGAGAGAATAGGCCATGTTGCACACATGTTTTCATTGTTTGCATCCAAGAGAGTTCATAATTTGTTTCATGTATCTTTATTAAAGAAGTATGTGCATGATCCTAACCACGTGATCAATTGGACTATGATCCAGGTGGAGCATGAAGGGGAATTTTGGGTGGATTTGATGTGCATCTTAGACTGGAAATTCAAAGTGCTCAAGAAATAAGCCATGAGACTGGTAAAGGTATAATGAACCTACTATTGTAACGACCCCAGCCACCCAGGCTAGGTCTTGCCACCAAAAATATTTCATGCCTTGATACCGATTTGTAGCATCCCCACCCATCCCAAGGTCGGGCCATGCCACCTTACAGAAAGACACGCTTTCATTTGCAAAAAATATCATACTTAATAAATTAAAAACAAACATTTACTTTATGTTAACATACACGGAATTATGCGAAAACATACAGTAAATAAACACATGTGTAACATACAGTATGTAATTAAGAATATATAAAGAGTAATTATCTATTTAAGAAGGCCACCAACTGCGTGCAAACCTTCCATGAACCTCCCAGACTTAGACCATGGTGCTCCAAGCTATCAGTAGTGGGTCACCCCCGAGTTGGAACTAAACTTCACCTAGGGTAAAGGGAATCCTAGGCTAGGTTGAGGTTACAAAGTATCCAGGAATGATTTTGTCCCCAAGAGTCCACTCATGTCCATAGCGTATAGTCCCTCATTCCCCACATGCCTTCCCTGCCCCTGGGAGTGTGCCCCTTCTCTGCTCAACAGTCCTTTGGCTGCCCCACTCCCCTTCCAGGGCTTCAGCAACAGGTTGGACATGAAGTCTCAGAGCACTAAAACTATCATGAGACTCCCTCTGGGAAAATCACTTCCCCGACAACCTCTCTCACCTAGAGAGAGCTTCTCATAGGCCTGAAAACATGCTTCTTTAGTCCCACTCCCAATCCAATCCAGTCAAGATAATAACAACAACAAAATCGGGTATGGGCCTTGGTAATGACAGAAATCCACACCAGTACAGAGAAAAGTGTGGGAAGAAACAACAAAATGGTTAGTGTGCGATATGGCTTAGGCATTGTGTAGTCGTTCTATGCTTCATAGGATTAAAACGGGTTAGATTCATGGGGTTTGTAGGTTTCAGATCTTATCGGATTCCATGGTGCGTTCCTCCCCAGTGTCCAAGGAATGAATGCCTCCCTCAATGCGTGAGCCCCCCTGCATGGGAAGAACGCTCTCTTAAATTTGCATGTGTATTAGTTGACACATGGCTCCCTTGGAGCTCGTTTCTCTCCACTTGGGATTCATTCCCTCTTCCATGATACTTAGGATAAAACAATTATCCTCACCTTATTATTTAGGAAAATACAATATGATATTATCTTGGGGTTAAAACCTCAAACTTATTTCTTTTTCCCCTAGTCTCTTAGCCCTCCCTTTCCCTACCTAGTGGAGCTTAGTCCCCCATAACTCTTTCTATGTGGTAGGTCTACACACAATGATGTATTTATATTAATGATATGAGTGTTTACATATACAAAAATAGTCTCATTGTCGTTTGGCATCTAGGCTCTTTGGCCTAATCATCACATAATCTTCCTAGATTATAATCACATAATCCTCCTAGCTTATAATCCTCCTAGCCTACAAAACATGTTTACAATTTAGCAGGGGCTCAGCCTTGGGGTATTACAATCCCATCCCCTTATTTTTTCATTGTCCCCAGTGCATCTTGTTTACATACCACATCAATATTTTCAAATATCTTCAAATATCTTCAAAAGATGCAGGTTTACATACCACATCCCCAAGTTGCATCCTCAGGACCATACCAGGTCCATTGGACCTTTACAAGATCTATGGCTTGATTATAGAGCTACTTGATCTCCCGGTCTAGTATGCACACTAGATGCACTTGAAAAGCGCCTTCTTGCTCCACCTAAATCACATTCCAATCGATAACATGATTAGCATCAGGTATATATTCTTGAGCAATGATACATGGAATACATTATGAATAGTCATATATGTAGGTAAAGCAAGCATATAATCTACAGGCCCAATCATCTCAAGGATTTCAAATGTCCTACAACAGCGATTTGCCAACTTTGAACAATTTCCCGACTTCAGGAAAATTTTGTTGGCCTTCACTTTCAGAAACACATGATCACCAATACAGAATTCTCTTTGAATTCTTCCCTTACCAGCATAGCTTTTCTTCCTATCTTGAGGAGCCTTTAAATTCTACTTTATATTTGACATCTTCTCTTCCATTTCCTTGAGAAAATCTTTCCCAACCACTTCTCTATTAGTTGGGTTGTCCCAGCTTATTGGTGTGTTGCACTTTCTGCCATAAAGTGCCTCAAATGGGCTCATCTTGAGAGATGCTTGGTACCCATTGTTGCAAGAAAATTCTACCAAATGTATATAATCTTCCCATTTTGATGGTTTTCCCATCACATAAATTCTCAACATATCCTTAACTACTTGTTTCACTCTTTTTGTTTTCCCATTAGACTCGAGATGATAAGTTGTGTCGAAGTTCAGATTTGTTTTGAACCCTTTGAATAATCCCTTCCAGAACTTTGAGGTGAACTTTGGGTCTTTGTCAAACACAATTGTCTTTGGTATGTCATGCAAGCATGCTACTTCCCTCATATAAATATCAACAACATTGGTTTCCTTGTGAGTAATCTTCATTGGAATGAAATGGGCAGCTTTAGTAAGCTTGTCCACCACCACCATGATAGAATCATGTTTCTTGCTTTCTCTAGGAAATTTTTTTATGAAGTCCATTTTCACCACTTTCCACTTCCACTCAAGGATAGGTAATGGATGCAGCAACCCAACTGGGTGTCTATGCTCAGCTTTGACTTTTTGGCATTCCAAACATTTGGCAATATACTCAGCAATTTCTTTCTTCATGCCTAGTCAATAGTATTGGCTCTTCACAGTTGCAATTGTTTTCTGATATCCTGGGTGTCCAACATAGGGTACATTATGCATCTCTTTCAATATCATACTCCTCAATTCATGAGAATTGAGTACATAAATTTTGTTCTTGTACAAGTGAATTTCATCGTTTCCCAATTTATAATCTTCAGCCTTCTGTTGCATTTTACCTTGCTGTAATTTTGTTACTATCTCCATGTACTACAAATCTTCTTTTGCAGCCTCAGAAATTATGCCTTTAAGATCATTTTGATACATTTTAATGGTTGCAACATGAAGTTCATGCACTCTCCTGATGAGTGCATCAACCACTTTGTTTTATTTTCCTTTGATGTGCTTGATATCAAATTCATACTCACAGAGAAACTCTAACCATCTACTTTGTCTAGCATTTAGGGTTGGGTGATCAAATAGACATTTCATACCATTATGGTCTGTCCTCGGCTCAAACCTTTTTCCCATGAGGTAGTGTATCCACTTCTTCAAGGCATGTACTATGGCTGTCAATTCCAAATAATGAGTGGCATAATGTCATGCATGCTCCTTCAACTTTCTTGATTCATAACATATGACATACCCATTCTGACTAAGGAATCCACCAAGTCCTTCTTTGCATGCATCTGTGCATACCATGAAATCTTCATTCAGATCAGAAATCCTTAGAATTGGAGCACTGGTTAACAATTGCTTCAAGTGTTGGAAGCTCTTTTCACACTCGGTTGTCCACTGAAACTTCACTCCCTTATTTTGCAAGGAAGTAATCGAGTGAGCAATCCTTGAAAACCCTGTAATGAATATTTTGTAGTAGCCATCTAGACCCATGAAGGATCTGACTTATGTCACATTCTTAGGTGTTTTCCACCCTTTAATAGCTTCAATCTTTTCAGGGTCCACTGTTATCCCTTCTTCGGAAAAGATATGCCCCAAATAGTGAATTTGGTTCTAATAAAATGAGAACTTGCTCAATTTGACATACAATTTTGTGCTCTCTCAACACTTGTAACACCATCCTCAAGTGATTCTCATGCTCTTCTTCTAACTTGGAATATATAATAATGTCATCCAAAAATACAATGGCAAACTTGTCCAGGTACTCTCTGAAAACACCATTCATTAAACATATAAAAATAGCTGGTGCATTTGATAACCCAAATGCCACCACTATGAATTCATAATGACCATACATTTTTCTTAAGGTAGTCTTGTTGATATCTTCATCTTTAATTCTCACCTAATGAAAACTAGATCTAAGATCAATATTTTAAAATATTTTTGCATTCTTCAACTGATCAAAGAGATCATCGATCCTTGGCAAATGATACTTGTTCTTTACAATTACCTTGTTCAATTGTCTAAAGGAAATACATAGTCTCAATGTCTCATCGTTATTTACAAATAAAACTGGGGCACCCCAAGGTGACACACTTGGGCATATATACCCCTTCTTCAGAAGTTCTTCAAGATGCATTTGCAGTTCCTTCATCTATGGTGTACCGATCATGTAGGGAGTCTTAGATATTGGAGATTCTCCAGGCATTAAGTTTATAGAGAAATCAATATCTCTCTTAGGGGGTAATCCTGGTATTTCTTTAAACATATCCTCAAACTCTTTTAGGACTACATAATATCCAATATTTGACACCCTATCCTTAGGTGCTTCTTCCATATGAGTTGCAAATATTTGGAAAACTTTTCTGAAACATCTCTTCAGCTGCATTGTTGAGATTTCTCAGACAGTTACTATCCTGGGAATTTCTTGGACTGTCCTTAGGTTCCCCTCCTCATTCAGGCAAGTAAATTTCTTGTTATGATAGTCTAAGACAGCATGGTGTTGGTCCAACCAATCCATCCCAATTAGGAAGTCATATGAACCTAAAGGAAGGATGTCCAAATATTCCTTGGTACTTAGCCCATTCATGTATAATGAACATGATTTAACCAACTCAATAACTTTTCTCTTGGCTCCTGTAGCCAGCTACACCAGCCAATATTTTCCATGCTTAATTCTTGTCAATTGCAATCTTTCCACTACCTTAGGATATATATAGCTATGACTAGCTCATGGATCTATTAAAATAGTAGAGGCATGGTTATTGATCATACATTCTACTTCAATCATGTGTGATTGCAATTTTTCTTGATTTTTGTCCAGAGCTGCATAGATCCTTGAAACACTTATGCCCATGTCCTCCACTATTTCATATTGTTGTACATTATGGATAGATCTCGCTTTATCTTTTATGTGAGGACAATCTCTATACAAATGATCTCCTTTACAACCTCAACATTGAATGGGTGTCTGTCTTGGCCTTTGCCCACCTTCCTCGGTCATTCTGGGCTCTCTAGGGGTTTGTTATCCCTAGGAACTGTTTCTGAAGAAGGGTGTCTTGTTCCCCTTCTTCCTTTGTTCCATCTTGAACTTATTATTGTCTTCCCAAGCTCTTTGGAAAGTAGGCTTTCCCTTATACTGATTGTATTAGACTTATCTTTTCTTATGGTTTCCTCTAAAGTTTTAGGATCATCATACTGAATTTTATCACTGATGAAAGATGGAAGCCCACTTGGGTATCTCTAGATCTTAAGTGTCTCATCCTTGATAAAGGAGACATACTTCAATAGTTCTAAAAATCTCTTTTCACACTCATCAATGGTCATGTTGCCCAGTTTGAGTTCAAAGAACTATTTCATCTTTTTGTCATAATACCTCTTGGTTAAGTGTTTCTTCTCAAAATGCTTTTTGAATTCCTTCCATGTAATATTATTCTCTATGATGTGATGCACTTGCATAATATTATCCCACCACATGGATGCCTTTTCTTTGAGCTGATAAATATCAATTCTTCCTTCCGCATGAGAAGAATAATTATGCACTTGGAAATATTTTCACATGCCCAACAACCATGCCTCGGCATATTCATCTTTCTTGTTCTCTTCATCAAAGGAAGGAGGTTTGATCTTGTTCATTTCTCCTCTCAATTCATCCACCCCGGACCTCTTATGCTTCCTGATAAGTGATGGACTTGAGTTGTTATGTGATCTCCTTTTGGATTTTCTTTGAGAATGATGGTGATGACTACTATCACTCCTTGATCTTCTTTTTCCCTCAAGGATCCTATGCCTTCCTGATTTGATGGAGCCACTCTCCTTATCCATCTTCTTTTCAATTATGTCCAGGATCTGCATTAACTTGATATTGAAGTCTTCATGTTGCTCCCTAGATTTCATAATCTTTTCATTATCATCCTTGTGGCTCTGGACATCTGTCTGCAATTTTCTGATGGTCTCATCCAGATTTATGTATTTCTCCTTTCCTCCTCCATGTCCATTGGATTTGGTTCCCTCCATACCCAAATGGACATTCATCCCTATGATTTCATCTTCTTGACTATATACTACCTGTGTATCATCCATATCTCTACCCTCTATGTTGATTTGATCTAGTCAATCTGTTGTTAATTCTACAAAATGTGCAGCCAACAGAACCTTGTCAGGCTAACAGATTCAACAATTTTATAAAAACATGAACCATTTTGGTTCAATAACCTATTAGACTTATTTTCTCTGATTTTTTGAGTAGTTGTCTGATTAGTCCCCTTTTCTGGGTGAACAACTATGTTATGTTTTCCCAGACCTTTCCAATTATTTCTTCCTTTATCAATTATGAGCTTTGAGCAGATAGTTATGGACCTTTAAAACTTGTCCTTTTTCTCGGTTGCACTCCTTGTGCAGATGATCTCTTTTCTCTGAGCTAAATGGCTCTTAGATATTTCTTGGATCCTATCATAAAGTTCCCAAGTCTTCAGTACCTCTTTCGATACAGGTCCGAACCATATGAAACCCACAGTTTCATTGCTAACCCATTTTTCCTTCTTTAACACATTTTTTGGGAACTAGCCCCTTCTTCTTCAGCCCTCAACCAGATTTAACAGCAAGTTGTGACCAAGCACTAGAATACATGTGCTTATCTAAAACCTAGGGAACTTCGGGGTTCCAAAAATTTGGGCTTCGGAAGTTTTCCTTCCTTCTTCAGTCATTTTCCCTGAACGTTGAAGTGGTCGACCTCTGGAGGGTACCTATTCAAAGCTTTGGGGCTCCTGACTGCAGTACTCTGTAATTCCTCCTAAGGCTGAACTAGAGAAGCTCTCCGAAACTTCACACTTCATAGGTTTCGCTTCCTTATTTCTTTGTTTACCTGATTGTTGGATTGACGAACCGTCGAGGTCTAGTTAGCATCCACGTATCAGTGTGCCACATGGTAGAGTTACGGAGTGGACACATGACTCCATCCAATAGATGGCACATGTCACATATTAATTGGGCATTAAGGGCCCTTGAAAATCCTAAAAAAATGATGACACATGGCACGTATCTCGTGTGTCCATGTCAGCCTAGATGACGTTGGAATATTGCATCACCTTTTTGACTTTGGAACTTCAGACTTTGGAGGTTTACACCTCATTACTCAGTGATTCTATCAAACTCTAAATCGGTGAAGTACAGTTCTGGTGATCCTTCATGGCTTCGAAGCTTCGGTGCTCCGAAGCTTCGAGATTCAGAGATATTGCAAAAACATACACGCTTACCCCCGAATGATAAATTCTCCAAACTTTTAGAGTCTCGTCAGTAACCACGCACCAGGGGGGTGCTACGTGGTAGAAAATAAGGAGCGAAAATGTGGCTCAATTCCAGGGATGACATGTGCCATGTTCCAATTGGCCCAAATCATCTTTGAAACAGTTGAAAAAATATGACATGTGGAAAGCATCTAGTGTTCCCACGTCACCCTAGGTGACGTCATCAAGAACGTCATTCACGTGCTTCTTGACTTCCAAACTTCAGAATTTGGAGAAATTCACACCTTCTTCTCCCATTTCTTTCAAACGTCGAATTCCCAAACTCTCTGGTGCTTTATCACTTTGTCACTCTAGAGCTTCAGGCTTTGAAAGATTTAACATCTTCTTCACTCAATTCCTATGAATGTCGAATTCTCGAACCTCTAGACCTTCTGTGGTTCATGTAGTACAATTGTCATCATATAAGATGGTGACACATGGCTCCCACATGTCGGACTGCTATTGGTCCAACAAGGTCATCAAAAGTACAATTATGATTGACGCATGGCATGACTAGGGGAGGTCCACATCACCTCGGGTGACATCATCGTGCCACATCATACCTCGTCATTTGGTCTTCGACGGATTTCTTGACTTACCACCATGATTCTCTCGAACTTCGAATCTCCAAACTACTAAATTTTGCATGGTTTATCTATGGACAAGTGTCCTTGTTAATCGAACAATCTGGATGAGTTTTAGACTTCGGGACTTCGAGAGGAAGTCCATTCTACGTGCACTTCAACCAATTTCCCCGAACTCCGAACCGTCGAACTACTCGAGGAAAATCCACGGCTCTCCTCCTCCTGGATGATCTATGGCTCAAAATCACTCTGGGACTTCAGAACTTCAGGCTTCATCGCCTTCTACTCAAAAAAACATAAACTTCGTCGAAGTCACGAAGTCCGAAGGACTTGGAGGTTAATTTCTATGCACCTTTTCCAGATCCGATGGTTGGGAAGGCTCTGCCTACCCCCCACGCAGATCCTACGACTCAAATTCAATATTTTGGTTATCAACCAAGATCGTTGTGATAACTTCTCCACCACTCTCTTTGAGATTTCCATTACCACCAAGCATCTCTCTCAGCGCCCCTCTACCACTCTGTACATCAAATCCCTATGGCATTGTTTTTTTTTACTCCAAACTCCACATTTGTGGCCCATCCAGGTTCGGTGTTGAAACCATGGGCTTTGATACCAATTTGTAATGACCCCAGCCACACAGGCCAGGTCATGCCATAGAAAATATGTCATGCTCTGATACCAATTTGTAATGACCCCAGCCACACAGGCCAGGTCATGCCATAGAAAATATTTCATGCTCTGATACCAATTTGTAATGACCCCAGCCACACAGGTCGGGTCATGCCATAGAAAATATTTCATGCTCTGATACCAATTTGTAATGACCCCAGCCACCCAGGCCAAGTCATGCCACCAAAAATATTTCATGCTCTGAGACTGATTTGTAGCATCTCTAGCCATCCTAAGGTCCATGCCACCTTACAGAAAGACTCACTTTCATTTGTGGAAAATATCATACTTAATAAATTAAAAAAAAACATCTAATTTATGTTAACATACACAGAATTATGTGGAAACGTACTGATCCAGGTGGATATCGGTGGCCACCCACCTTTTTCGACTAGCTCAAAACAGTTTTCTGGCAATTTTGGCAATTTACTATTTTTAGCAGGTTTTAACTTTCGGGGCCATTTTGAAGGCCTAAATGAAGGTTTTTTGAGATCGAGGTTCTCAATGATAGCCAAAGG
>CBVK0102607788.1:4126-30886 GCA_900067695.1 Picea abies
ATTATTTTACATACTAGGATATAGTTGTTATCCTAAGTGTGTTTCTAGATTCCTATATTGTCTCATCCTACCTTATCTCCTGATGAGGTGTCGATGTGAGAACAATTGAGGTGGTTTCATTATTGTATTATATATTTGTATCATTAAGGTGAATACAATGTTGAGAATTATTGGTTGAGGCCTTTTCGGCCAATCTTCTTGTCCTAATATTCTTATGCTCAATTTATTCACGAAGGACTCGATCAACTGCCTATACAAAGTGGGATCCACCAACTCATCCTCAGAAACATTAAGCTTCCTCAAGTTAGTGATCATAGGTGTAATCATCGACCTGCAATCCTCCATCCTGAATTTCTTCAAGATCTCAATTGCATACTTGGCCTACCTAAGAAAAATCTCTCCTAGCTACTGCCACACCTCTAGTCCCAGCGAGCATCCATCCAATATCCTTCATCTCGAACTTTGTAACAAGGTCATCCTTGCACATCCTTATAAGCTTCTTCGATTCTGTCAGAAAGAGATCATGATCATACAACACTAAAATGATTGGATCATCTCCAACAAGTGTCTAATACAAGTTATGATCCACCACACTTTTAGTGAAGCCTAAACCAAGTAGGTACCCATCAATCCTTGAGTACCATGCATAAGGTGCATGTTTAAGTCCGTACAATGCCTTCTTCAATCTCCATACATGAGACTCCTTCCCATGCACCTCAAATCTCAGAGACTGCTCAATATATACTTCTTCCTCAATCACTCCATTGAGGAAGGTAGTCTTCACATCCATCTAATGAATCCCCCACCCCATCTTTGAGGCAATAGATATAATTTTCCTAATAGATGCAAATCTGGCGACGGGTGCAAAGGTCTCATCATAGTCCACTCCCTCCTTCTGGGAGAACCCTCTCGCCACGAACCTCGCTTTGTACTTCTCAGTGTTGCCATCTGCAGCATGCTTGACCTTAAAGATCCATCGAGAAGTGACCACTGACTTTCCCTCAGGCCTCAGTACTATTTCCCACACATTGTTCCTTATGATGGAACTATACTCTTCCCTCATGGCATCCTTCCAAACATGTTAGTATGTTGCCTCCTCAAAGGAAAAAGGCTCGGACTCATTGATTTTGCTCATTAAGGCCATATAACTAGAAAATCTGGAAAGTGATCTACTCTCCCTGTCCTGCTAGGAGCCTCCACATGCTCCTCTACATCCCTCAAGGTCTGCTCGACCCATCTAAGCCTCCTCCTGGTAGAGCTCAAAGGAACCTCTTGCTCCTCCTCCTGATCAGAAGGTTGTGTCCCAGTCGTTGGTGTTGTTGTTCCCTGTTCAACCTTCGAAGCCTCTCGCTCTTGATCCTCTAACACCACTAGCTATGTATCATGTGACCTCCTAAAGGTCCTACCCTCCCCAAGTCTGACATCTCGGATGACTGCTATCTTCCTTTGCCCTAGAATGTAGACCTTGTAGGCCTTTGAAGTCTCACTGTATCCAACAAAAATGCCCTTCTCTGATGAGGGCTTCAGTTTAGTCATCTTCTCTGAAGGAATATGGATATACACTAGACTACCAAAGATATGCAGATGACTCACCTCCAATTTCACTCATGTGAATGCTTCCTCTGGAGTCATGTCCTCCACTACCCTGTGAGGACTCTTGTTTTGTAAGTATACAGTCGTATTGCATGCCTTCACCCATAAGAACATAGGAAGATCTTGATCATGGACCATGGCCTTGACTGCTCCGACTATAGTCTTGTTCTTCCTTTCTGCCACTCCATTATGTTGTGGATTGTAGGGCATTGTTAGTTCTTTCTTGATTCCTGCTACCTTGCAGAAATCCTTGAACTTGTTGGAGATATACTCGCTTCCATTGTCTGATCTTATAACTTTGATTTCTTCTCGGTCTGGTTTTCCACAAGAGCTTTGAACTCTTGAAACCAACTGAAGGCCTCATCTTTGGCCTTCATGAAGTAAATCCATGTCCTCATGGAATAGTCATCTATAAATGTCACAAAATAACTACACCCCGAGATAGACTCCATTGACATAGGACCACATGCATCCTGGAATGCACCAAATCCAACACTCCCTTGGACTTGGTCTCACTGTTAGGAAATGTTTTCGTGGCCTACTTGCCAAGTGCACATCCTTTACACACACCATCTAGCTCCACACTGAACTCTGGAAAACAAGTGACTATCTCTCGTAATAGTGATAGAGCGTTGTAGTGTAGATGTCCCATCCTCCTATGCCAAAGTTCACTATGGTTATCACTACTATGTACGAGGGCTTTCCATGGCTGTCCTCTCAACAAATACAAGTTACTCTCTTTGTTGGCTATAACTCACCTCATGTTAGGATTATCCCCTTTCAGGATGACAACTACTTCGCCTCCTTTGAAGTTGACCTCAAGTCCCCTATTCTCCATGGTCGAAACAAAGAGTAAATTCTTCTCCAACCCAAGTACATACATAACTTCCTTCATCTCCATAAGACTTCCAAAGCCCAACTAGAATTGTATGCTACCAATGCCCTCTATTGCATATTTGGTGTTGTCACCAAGCTCCACATGAAAATCACGACGCTCCTTGGTCATATTGGTGAAGTTGTCACGAGATCTCGTCATGTGACGAGATGCTCCACTATCCACAAACACCCCACTTGTAATGGTGCCAGAAAGACGAGATACTAGGGCCAATTCCTTCTTGAATTTTTCAGCTAACTCATCCATCTGTGTGGATGAAGCTATTGTTGTCTTCCCCTTGCCTTTCATCTTGTTTGGACACTGTCCAACATAATGACCAAACTTATGACATGCAAAGCACTTAACTTTGCTCATGTCCCTCTTCCCTTGTGAAGATGCTCCTCCACTGTGGTTTTGCTTGGCTTTATCCTTTCCCTTCTTTGCTTGCCCAGTTAGAGCAAGATTCTCCTCGTCTCCACTTTTATGTTGTCCACCAGTTATATAGTCCTCCCAAATCCCCTTTTGGGTGAAATCATTCCATAATC
Source organism: Picea abies (assembly GCA_900067695.1). Classification (NCBI taxonomy): domain Eukaryota; kingdom Viridiplantae; phylum Streptophyta; class Pinopsida; order Pinales; family Pinaceae; genus Picea; species Picea abies. Next base: position 7,139 of record CBVK0102607788.1, read on the forward strand.
TGGCTCAATTAGGAAGCTTGTCTCTAGCAAGGATACCTGTCACAAATGTAGCGCGTTGCTTGGTACAACCCTTCAATGCTACTTTTACAAGTTCCAGCTCATCCACAACTTCCCCAACAACTGACAATTCATCACAAACCTACTGAATCCTTATGAAGTATGAGGCTACAGTTTCAGATCTGTTCATCTTAATGTTGTTTAGCTTTTCCCTTAGCACCGTCTTTCTATTCTAGTTGTTGCTTTGGCACAGCTTGATTAATGTTGTCCACATTTTATGAGTTGTGGTCTTGCCTGTGATATGAGGAATAATTTGATCCTTCATAGCCTGTGATATGAGGAATAATTTGATCCTTCATAGCATCCAAAATGATCCCTCTAGCCTTCACATCTTTCAGATTGTGTTCAGTTGCTTGTGTGGGCTCTAAATGAACTTGGATCTCCTTCTCAGCAAAATCCCATAGGCCATTGCCCATCAACAATAGGGTGATCCTCTCCTTCCATGGATTGAAGTTTGCAGACCCTCCAACTTGTCTTCAAATCTCAGAATTGATTATGCCATTTTAGCCAAATCGACATTAGCCACAAAACCCTTAAATACAAATTTATGTTGTCAAAACCTTGTGCCACTAATCTCCCTTCTTCAAAGTTTCTAGTGCTTTGATACCATGTTAAATATCTTATACCATATCTGATTTATTTTACTTCAACAATTTATTTAACAACAATAAATTATTTTCCTCAATAAAATCTGAAAATTGTTGATAAAATAAATACACTTATATATTAACTCAAAAATTAAATGCAACAGAAGTAACCAGAGAAATCAGACACATAACAACAGAGAAATTTCAACCAACAACAATCTTCCTTCACTTTATTAAATCTGGGAAATTTGGGTATAGACCCACAAACAAAATACACATAGAAATATACAATTGTCTAAGACCTTGTAACTCGGCCCCCACTGGAAATCAGTCTCGGAAAATCGACCCTCAAGAAACCTCAGCCTCCTCCAGAATTCGGTCCCTTGGCTGCTAAGAAATTTGGCCTCTCCTCTTTCCAGAATTCCACTGTCCTGAAATTCTAGATCCTTCTCTACAATCCCTCACAATTCTCCTCAGTCACTCAAGTCTCTCACTCCTTGAGAAAATTGCTTCCTCAATGTGTCTTCATCCTCTCCCTTGGGTTCACTTTATAGTTTCTCCATAGGCCAAATCCCTAATCTCCAAAGAGATAGAGGGCTAGGATTAAATCCTAGCCTTCTTAGATTAACGGTGGAGATTGTATAAATTTTAGATCCCAACCTGGTTTCAAGTCTCAATGAGACACATAGTTTAATGCCCAACCCACAATGCAAATTTAGGCTGCAAATTAGTTAATGGAAAATTAAATGCTCATGAACAGAAAACACATAAAGTCTACTATAGCAAAACACTCTGAAATAAACACACCCAAAAAATTTATACTCAGAAATTTTTGGTCTAACTTCGACCCTAGAAAAACCCACAAGGGGAAAACCAGTGAGAGAGGGGCTTTAATTATTTTCAAAGCTCCGAGAAAGAATTTCTTACAACAATCATCTTCAATAATTAATACACAACCTTACCTCAATTTTTGTGCCCACACAACCTCAAAATGTGTGCTAAACAACTCCTCGATTTATGTGCAAAGAAATATGTACTATGTATGACTGTCACTACATTTATTGTTGTACGTCTGTCTCAAATTGTGCCTGCCTGTTGTCATTGTTTTCCATAAATTTATGGCAGATTTATGTGCCAAACTCACCCAGAAATACATGCAGTTACCCTCCTCGATTTATTTGCCAATTTATTGTAGTATGACCTGCTCAAAATCCTATGGTACAACCCAATACTTGTTGTACCTTCCTCTTCAATTTATTTGTTACTCTCTCCTTGTTACTCGTTGTTACTCTCATTGTTACTCGCTCTGCCCTTTCTCAGCTTGACTCTCTCTTCTCTTGCTCTCTCCAAATCGCATGAAGAAGCCAAAGTGGGGCACCTCAATGAAAGGTTTTGTATTCTAACGATGGAGATTAGATTAGATGAGTGGATGAGATCACATGACTTTTCATACACCCATTTCATTTCACTTTCATAAAGTCTCATTTAATTTCACATATCATGAAATTAATTACTAGGGACCACATTTGACACTTTCTCACCCCTAGGCACCTAAGTGACGAGAAACACTTGTTCTTGGTACTCTATTATTTTTAATTTAACACTCCCTCTTACCGAGGAAAGTGTTCATCACCGCCCCAAGCTTATCTTTGAAAGGCTCAAACATCCCTCTCCCCAAATCTTTTGTGAGGATGTTCACCACCGGTTCATTTGTGGAGATATATTGTAGCTCAACTGCTCCTCTCTGAACATAATCTTGGATGAAGTGATATTTAATCTCAATGTGCTTAGAACTGTCGTGAAAAACTGGATTCTTGTAGAGTTTAATGCAACTCTGATTGTCACAGTAGATCATTGTGGGCCTCATATGCACACCAAATATCCCAACCAAGAACTTGTGAAGCCAAACGACCTCACATCTGGCATGACTAGTTGCCATATACTCAACCTCTACAGAACTCGAAGCCACCAACTTTTGCTTATCACTGAATGAAGACACCATTGTTGAGCCCAATCCAAAGCAACAACCTGAGGTACTATTCATGTCATTGGCACATCCTACCCAATCTAAATCAGTATAGCCATTCAATCTAACTCCATCCCCTCTCTCATAGTATAGGCCATAATCCACCATACCCATAAGGTACCTGAGCACATGTTTTGTTGCCACCTAGTGTACTCTCTGAGGCTCCACCATGAACTAACTAAGTGAGTTGACAACAAAACAAAGATTTGGTTTGGTGTTGACCAGATACATCAACGAACCAATCAACTGACAATACAACGTGGGATCAACCAACTCTGACTTGAAAGAATGAAGCTTCTTCCAGTTGGTTATCATAGGAGTGGACATGGGCCTACAGTCCTCCATCTGGAATCTCCTCAGACTATCAATAACATATCTTCCCTGTCCCAGAAAGATGTGTCTAGGCTCCTGCCAAACTTCTAATCCCAAGAAGTAGTGCATCGGACCAATGCCTTTCATCTCAAACTCTGAAGCAAGGCTCTCCTTGCAACCAACTATGAGTCTCTCGGCCCTTGTAACGAAGAGATCATCCACATATGGCACAAGAATGACAGGATCCTCTCCAACCACAATGTAATACAAGTTGGAATCCGCCTCACTTTTCTCAAAACCCATCTACTGCAAGTATGTATCTATCCTGGAATACCAAGCTCTAGGAGCTTGCTTCATCCCATACAATGCCTTCTTCGGTCTGCACACGAGAATTTCTCCCATGCACTTCAAAGCCCTGAGATCGCCCAATGTACACCTCCTCCTATATGAGACCATTCAAAAATGCGGTCTTCACATCCATCTGATGGATCTTCCAACCCATCTTTATTGCAATGGAGATCACTGCCCTGATCGAGGTATATCTGGCAACCGGAGCGAAGGTCTCATCATAGTCAACTCCCTCTACCTCTGAGAACCCCCAAGCCACAAACCGAACTTTGAACTTCTCAATGTTGCCATCAACAACATACTTGATCTTGTAGAGCCACTTGGAAGTCACCACTGACTTCCCCTCAGGTCTCAAAACCACATCCCAAACATCATTCTTCATGATGGAATTGTACTCTTCCATCATGGCGTCCTTCCAGACATGTTGACCTATTGCCTCGTCAAAAGTGGAGGACTCGGACTCTCTAATGTTGCTCACCATCGCAAGCTGCAAAACCTCTCAGGAGGTTTACTCTCCCTCGCAATTTGCTTGGGATTCCCCACTGAACCTTGTGCTTCCTTCAAAGTGTCTTGAAGCCACTTGGGCTTCCTCTTCTGAAGTAGCACCATGTGGAGGGGCCTCCTATAACTCAATCCCACCACCTAAACATTGTGTACCTGAAGATGATCTTGAGGTAGTTTGCAAACTAGTAGACTAAGAAACAATACCCTGTGAATCAATAACCTAAGGACCAGTAACCTATGACCATGTCACCTGTGGACTAGTTGTCCCTGAAACAAGTGGTCATGAACTATGTGTCACTATGCTCTATGAAGGACTCACTAGTGTCTGAGAAGTTGACTGCTCCCCCTGCTCCATATCTCGTGACCTCTGAAAGGCTCTATCCTCCTTAAATCTCACATTTCGTCACACAATTGTCTTCCTCAAAGGGGGGATGTATATGCGAAAAGCCTTTGAGGTCTCGTTATACCCAACAAAGATGCCCTTATCAATCGTGGTCTCTAGCTTTCTCCTCTTCTCAGAAAGGACATGTGAATAAGTAAGCCACCCAAAGATCTTAAAGTGCCCCACCTCAGGCTTCTTCCCAAAGAAAGCCTCCTCGGGAGTCTTGTCCCCCAAGACTTTTTGTGGACTGTGATTCTGCAGATAAATTGTAGTGTTGCAAGCCTCATCCCAAAGAAACAGTGGTAGCCCCTGATCATGTAACATGGCTCTCGCAGCCCCAACAATAGCCTTGTTCTCCCTCTCAACAACCCCATTATGTTGTGGGTTATAAGGAACTGTCACTTCTCTCTTAATGCCCTTCCTAACATAAAAGTGATTGAACTCATTAGAAGTATACTCGCCCCCATTATTACACCCTAAAGTGCCCCTTCTTCCTAGAGAAAGCCTCCTCAGGAGTCATGTCCCCCAAGACTCTGATTCTACAGATTAACTGCAATGTTGCAAGCCTCAACCCAAAGAAACAATGGTAGCCCCACCTCAGGGTTCTTCCAAAGAAAGCCTCCTCAGGAGTCTTGTCCCCCAAGACTCTATGTGGACTCTGATTCTGCAAATTATCTGCAATGTTGCAAGCCTTAGCCCAAAGAAACAATGGTAGCCCCTAATCATGTAATATGGCTCTCGCAACCCCAACAATAGCCATGTTCTTCCTCTCAGCAACCCCATTCTGTTGTGGGTTGTAAGGAACTGCCACTTCTCTCTTAATGCCCTCCCTAACACAAAAGTCATTGAACTCATTAGAGGTATACTCACCCTCATTATTAGATCTCAACACTTTGATCTTCTTCCTAGTTCAATTCTCCACAAGAGCTTTGAACTCTTGGAACCGTTGAAAGACCTGTCCTTTGGTCTTCATGAAAAAAATCCAAGACTTTCGAGAGAAGTCTTCAATAAAAGTGACATAATACAAAAAACCATTCAGAGAGGTAGAAGACATAGGACCACATACATCCATATGAATTAGATCAAGAATACATGCTACTTTGTTGTCATTGCTTGGAAAAGCAATCTTGGCGTACTTCCCAAGAGCACACCCCTTGCACACCTCATGGTGTTCTATAATGAACTCTAACACTCCAATCACAATCTCTCTCAAGATCTCTAGAGCCCCATGGTGCAAATGGGCCATCCTCCTATGCCATAAATCACAAAGGTCATTGTTGCTTGTACTATGCATCGATGCTCTAGCAGGCTGAAACATGAGCTTGTACAGCTTCTCATGCTAGATCCCAATCACTTTAGCTGAAGTGATACTGGATCCCTTACGATACAGGAGAACATACCCATCATGTAACAATACCTCATATCCCCTATCCTCATTAGTGGAAACTGGCACCAAGTTCTTTATCAAGCCCGGAACATATGGGACATCCCTCAACAACATGGGAGGTATGTTAAATTTGGTAGCATCGACAGTCATTCTCCAATGAGAGGCCATATGGGCCACCCTAAGGCTAGCCAGAAAGATTTGGAGAATCAACCAGTCTTGTGAGGTATTGACAAAAGCCAGGGGGAACATACAACCTTTGTGAGTCAAACCAAAAGTCGGGACAAACGAGATGCTATGTAATTCTAATGCAAAAGTCAGGGCGAATGTACAACCTCTATGAGCATAGACAAACTAGTGCAAAAGTCAAGGGAAACGTACAACCTCTGTGAGCATAGACAGACTAGTGCAAAAGTCAGGGGGAACATACAACGTCTGTGAGCCTAGTCAAGCCTTGTGAGCCATGAGCAAAAGTCAAGGCATCTAGCAAAAGTTAAGTTGAATATAAATTCCTATGAAATAGAAACAAATGATAATCCTAATATTGCAAATTATATAAATGTATTGATCTAGTGAGTTGGCACGTGTAACATTATCCACCATGAAGAGAAATTTGAATTGCCTTGTAAAGAGTCGAGTTGTAGAAGTCAAAGTTGCATGTCTAAGTCAAAGACATTATTGTCAAGTTGTTGCATGTTGCATGCATGTCTAGTTGCATGTTGCATGCATGACATGCATTGCATGTATGCATGACATGTGCATGCTAAGTTAGTACGCATGCATGCCAAGTCAAGGGTGAGTTGTAACTTAAGTCTCAAGTCTAGTTCTAATTTCGAATTAAAGTGTGAAGTTGAGTTATGTTAAAGCATGCAAACAAGTTCCTAATTCGCGCCATCTACTTCTCATCTTCACTCCTTTATAAGGAGAGGTCGACCCCTCTCTTCAACACAATGGTTATGCAGGGTAAGGGTGAATGTAGAGACAGCATATAGAGGCAGCATATAAAGGCGCATAACAGTGATGTAATATCAACATGTAGAGACAACATATGGAGACGCATATCAGCTATAGAGGCAACATAAAAGGCGCATAACAATGTTGTAGAGGCAACATATCAGAGGCGCACCTCAGTGATTTAGAGACAACATATCAGAGGCGCATATCAATCAATTAGAGGCAGCTTCAACAACCCATATCAGAGCTGATATATCTCAGTGTTTGAAAGCAACTCGAATACGTTTATATCAACAAGGTCTCTTAGTTCTCTGTCAGGTCAGAGTCAACTTGGCAAGCTCTTTAAGAGAAGAATTTTCATGGTGGATGTTTGTAAGTGATCCTACATTATTAATGCAATAAAGAAATATCGTTTGTTGGGGTTTTTCTCCCTGTATAGGGTTTCCCCAGGGTATATGTGTTGTTGATGTGCATACTTACGTATCTACATGATTATTGTTATTCAGTTATGATTCTATATTGTTCAAATGTATTAAGCTAGAATCAAAGTGTTGAAGAATTCAAAGAGATAATCCGCTTAAGAAATCAAGCTCAAAATTTAACAAGGTAGAGACTCCCTTTGAAATGATATTGTCCCACTACCGACTGCCTTGACCACTTAATCATCTCTAAGCACCACCTCAAGATCTCCAATCACTGTAAGATCAATGAAATACTCACGAACACTTGTCATATGGCGAGAGGCACCGCTATCAATGTACCAAATACTGGTAGAAAATACTCTAGAGCAAAGACACACCAACAATGAATACTCCTCGAACCTGAGGGTAAACTCCTCCATATCAGTTGAAGCTGCAACCTGCTTCTTCTTGTTGTTAGGACATTGTCCAGCATAGTGTCCAAACTTGTGACATGCAAAGCACTTGACTTTGTTCATGTCTTTTTTCCCTTCACCTTTATGCTTGTTCCCTCCCTTGGAACCTTTCTTGGACTTGTTCTTGCCTTTAGATGCAAGTGTCACACTCTCCTCTTCATTACTTGTAAATGAACTCCCATGCACATAGCCTCTCTGAGTTTCCTTGTGAATGAAGTCATCCCAAAGACGGTCCCACTTGGGAAGATTTTCCCTTGCCACAATACCCTCCACAAAGACAACTCGTTGTTTGGTTACCCCATTCAAAGCAGTGCTCACAAGTTCATTATCATCAACAACTCCCCCAACAACACCAAGTTCATCCCTCATTTGAGTAAGCTTGGCAAGATAGGTGGCAACATTTTCAGTCTTGGTCATTTTAATGCTCGTTAGTTTCTCCCTCAATGCCATTTTTTTTATTTTCATTGGAACTCTGGTATAGTTTGGTTAAGGATTCCCACATCTCATAGGCATTAGTCTTCCCAGTCACATGTGGAATCACATGGTCCTTAATGGCATCAAGGATAAATCTTTTGACCTTTATGTTATTTTTGGTGTAGGCTGCCAAAAGAGTAGCATTCGTAGGCACCGTTACAGGATACGTATGTGGGTTCTCTACAATATCCCACAACTCACACTCCTGCAGAAGCAACACAATCATCTCCTTCCATGAGCTGAAATTCACAGCTCCATCCAACTTGTCTTCAACCCTCAAACCAGTGGCCATTGACCCTCTCAACTGAAACACAAGCCGACAATTTTCTGCCAGGTGAAGTACCTCCTCTTCTCAGCAAAATCCCTGCACTCTGTGGCTGATATATTTCTGCTTCTTTCCACACCTTAAGCTTTGATACCATGTAGAAATTTTAGACCCCATCCTGATTTCAAGTCTCAATGAGACACATAGTTTAATGCCCAACCCACATTGCAAATTTAGGCTGCAAATTAGTTAGCAGAAAATTAAATGCTCATGAACAGAAAACACATGAAGTCTACTACAACAAAAAAAATAGAAATAAACACACCCAGAAAATTTATGCTCATATATTTTTGGTCTAACTTCGACCCTAGAAAAACCCACAAGGGGGAAAGTAGTGAGAGAGGAGCTTTTATTATTTTCAGAGCTCTAAGAAAAAATTTCTTACAACAATCATTTTCAACAATTAATACACAGACTTATCTCGATTTGTGTACCGACACAGGTTCAAAATGCGTGCTAAACATCTCCTTGATTTATGTGCAAAGAAATCAGTGTTGTGTACAGTTGTCACTGCATTTATTGCTGTATGGTTGTCTCAAAAATCATGCCTGTCTGTTGTCACTATTTTCTAAAAATTTATGGCAACTAGGTACTTCGATTTCTGTGCCAAACTCACCCAGAAATACGTGCAGCTAGCCTCCTCGATTTTTGTACCAATTTGTTGTAGTACGGTCTGCTCATAATCCATACAATACGACCCAGTACTTGTTGTACCTTCCTCTTCGAATTTTGTTATGTTACTCTCTCCTTGCTACTACTCGTTACTCTTGCTGCAACTCATTGTTACTCTTGTTGTTACTCACTCTGCTCTTTCTCAACTCAACTCTCTCTTCTCTTGCTCTCTCCAAATCACATGAAGAAGCCAAAGTGGGGCACCTCAATCCCTAACTCGACCTCATGAGGGAAGATGAAAGGTTTTCTAATCTAACGGTGGAGATTAGATGAGTGGTTGAGATCACATGACTTTTCATACATCCATTTCACTTCACTTTCATAAAGTCTAATTTAATTTCATATCTCATGAAATTAATTACTAGGGACCACATTTGACACTTTCTCACCTAAGTGATGAGAAACACTTGTCCTTGGTACTTTTTTATTTTTAATTTAACAAAGATTAGATCTAATTCACTTAAATAATTAATTATTTATCCTTATAAAACTTTAGCCCAAAGTCTACATTAATCAAAGAATTTAATTAATGTACTTTTCCTAAGTTAAACTTAGGAAGGAGCTCATATTAGTTGCTCCTTTCGAACAAACACTTAAAGAGGACTTCTCTTCCACATGCTAAGACACCAAGCCAATGTAGAAGACCTTCCGAAGCTATAGAAATCAACAAGTGGGCCATTATTCCAGGATGGGAGACCGGGATTTTATTTAATAAAATCAACAAGGTATTGGTTTTTCCAGGGGTATTTTACCCAGAAATTATGTGTGTACTTTGAGTATGGTTTCTTTACTGTGCTTCCGCTGTAAGGTTTCGTTAAAACTCAGCCGTGCTTTCATTCAGTTCAATCTGCTTAGTAATTTATTGAAGCAAGGGTTTGCTAGGAATTAACTGTCGGGTGTTGGGTTAGGAGAATTTAACAATTTTGTCTCTTGAGGATGTTTTCTCTTTCTTGGCAAAGATGTTGTTTCTCTCTTTCTAAATGTTATCATTTTACAGTTAGCCCCCTATGCCTGAGAGTTAACATTAAGAACTCAAGGTACTAAAAGGGGAAGGCTATAAAACTAGCAAGAATTTGCTACAATCCAATCAAATATGGAAGAATGAATTGGAATGCCATTCCAAATTAGAAAGCATAGGCCATCTAAATGGCTTATCCTTGATTTTATTCTTAAAGAGTGCTACAATTGTATGAAAAATTGAGACTGAGTAAATATAACTGTTTCCAAGTACAAACATAAGAAAGCAAACACAGCTAAAACATTCTCATAAGGTGAAATCTAAAAGTGATCCTGTAAATAGTGAGATTGGTGACATTTGATCCCAAACAACTAAACTTGTAGACTTCTGGAAGTCAAGATCCACTATTATGTATTAAAAGGAAGCAGGTTACCACTTTCATAAAAGAACTCAAAACATGAATTATTATATAAAAATACATCATTTCCAATAAGGGGTTGGTTGCCTCAATCAGCAATAGAAGAGATTTTGAAAAGACCATCTGTAGATCCAACATCATAAAGTCCACTACAAATACACAAAGGTTTGACAGAGATTTTTTTTAATATGTATGGGGGCACCACATTAATGGCAATCCATCAAGCATACACATTTTTGGCCACAAGTTGTTGAGGAGAGAAAGTCAATCAAAACTAACATTCACAGTGCATTGCATTAATGCAGAAGCTATAAGTCTACAGTTATAATAAAAGTAGACACCTACGGAATAACACATCCATATGGCACAACACAGTAGAAAATATGGACAAAAAGAGCTGGATGGAGAAATGAATTGATCCTACAGCAGTGCCATTAACAAAGAGAACAATAAAAAAAGCATTTAAAGGCGCCTATGGACATCCCAAACAAACAGACAAACATAAAAGAACAAAGATCTGAGAACACCACCAGATTTAAAATCTGCAATTTGTCAAGGTTTCAAAAATTTCAGCTAGAAAAAATATCAAGGAGAAACATTGAGAGGAAGCACCCGTCATACTAAAGGTTCAGCATGATTTAAATAAGAAACCAATTACTTTAAAGGACCCATACATAACATAATATATCTGAAAAGTACGAGATTAGAAAACCATAGCAGAACCACAGTTTAACCTACAAGTCAATGCAAGCCAGGTCAGAACTGTGGAATACTGAAATGATACTAGCCCTGACAGAAAAGGAAATATCAATTAACATAAATTAAAAATGTATTTAAAGCAAAAGCAAACAGGTACATGATTAACCAAAGAAAAATGTACAGAAAGGCTAAACAGTAGTTAGGTAGGAACTTGCCTATTGGAAATAAAATAGTTCAAAGAGAAAGGTATCAAACTAAAGTGCACAGAAAAATTGATCATTCTCTAAATACGTCTAGTTGTTCCTGTTAAGAAAATTTTGGAAATAAATGCTTTGGCTGAAGAGTGAGTCATCTGATCACCAGAGCTTGGCAATTTATTTTGCCACATTTAATACCAAAAGGTCCAATAACGTTATAGGTCAAGTTGACCTTATCCTTGTTGAGCTGAAGATGTTTTGCTATTACTCGTATAGATTTCAACAAGTTTTCGAGCTTCAATGTATTTGTGTCCTTTAATAATCCATACATTAATAATATTTTTGTGAAGAAGGCCACAAAGTAATTTGGGAGGAACTTGGTACAGCCCACAGGACTTAATTTAGTTCCAAGATTGAAGGTATCAAAGCTATAGTGCCAAATAAGATGTCCGGTCTCTACTCAAGTCTAGAAGGTTTATAGGAGAAAATTTTGGTTGTTAAAAGCTTTAGCAAAGAGTAATTCACCTGCTCCCAGGACCAAGGCAATGTCCATTAACAGATTCATTATCTTAATGATATTAATGAACTTGAAGGTAGTTGATATCCATCCCATGAAGATTTTCTAGCTTCAATGTACTTATTTTCTCTGGTAATCTATCCACTGATGATAGTTTATCCACCATTACCAAGAATGCTGTACAGTCCAGTACTTATGCAATGAGAGAATTTACAAGGGTGGATGTTCCATACTCATGATGTAAGCTGGTATATTGTATGCAAAGAAACACATTTCTAAAACAGTACTCGGCCTCATCTTACCAAGACACGATGTTCTAGTCAGCTCCAAAATTGTCCATCAAGTAACATTAACCAAGATTTCCAGCTTCAGCAATCTGAGAGGTTTGTAGTAATGTTTTCTCGAACTGCTGCATTATCTTTAATTTACTAAATGTTCTGAGCTAGCTTACCTGGTTGCTCCAACCATGTTCTCCATTTCCTTTCACCTTCAGGTATTCGAGCTATTGTTGGCTTCACTTCTATTGGAGGAAGGGCACACTTGTGTGAGAGAGATCTTCATGCGAGGATGGTGAGCTGCTTATGAAGACATGATGGAGGAGAGCGTGCATTACCACATGAGCAAGGTGCATGCATGCATGTTCTATTCTAGGAGGGTGCAGATCCCAATGCATGCCGGGCACATGCAAACATTGGGGGTTTCACAGATGCAGGGCGCAATATTCTAGGAGAGATTCCCACATGCAAGGCATAGTTATCTTTGGAGAGATTTGCACAGGCATGGCACACTATTTTGGGAGGCAAGCATGGGCACTATTCTGGGAGAGGTTTTCCCTCTTTATGTGGTGCACTATTCTGGGATAGATTCCTGCATGCAAGGTGCAATTTCTCTAGGAATTACACTGGATGCATGAAATTGTTAATTTGGGAGTTGCACATCATGCATGGTGCATGCATGTCACGCTCATGCATGAGAAAATGAGGTGCACCACTCTTGATGCTATTCTTAGCCTGTTTTGTAACCTCCTCTCCCTCGTCTTATATAAGGGAGAGGAGAGTGCACGAACCAGATAAAGCAGAGTAGAGAAGTCAGTGTGATTTGCAGCGAGTATTAGCCACAGAGATCACTGTGCTGTATCTGTTCTTTTCGGTGTGTTTTAGATGAGTTAGAGCATGAAGTTTTGTTTTTGGGTGGGCAGACTCTGTGTTACATCAGTGACTGTTGTAATTCATTCCACTTTACAGAGGGATTCTTCTAGGGAGTGAGCTAGAGTAGTCCAGTGATTCTGCTAGTGTGGGATAGTATGGTTTTTGAGTGAGAAGCTTGTGTCTGATACCAAATTGTATAATTTCTCTTTTCCATATAAGCAAGGAATGTATTGCAGCTAAATATTTTTAGTATACCGTCCAAAATTTCAAGATTGCTGTTTATGTAGATCTAACCTTTTGTTTTCCACCGATTTGATCTAACCTCATGATAAGCAGTGTCTACACTCTTGACTTTTCCTTACAGTGCTTTGTTTAGCCAGATCCGCTGTTCTGATAGGTGTTTCGTAATCTTCCAATGTTAGCTGTAGCCTGTAGGAATTGGTTCTATGAGAGCATACATGCCTATCATCTATTAAATTTTGACATTTTGGACTAGCAAATCATGGTCCATCTTCACAACTGTGTATGAGAGAGAATTTGAGACTTGCAGAAGGCAAAGGCTGAAGATATATGATTAATTAATTTTATTAAGTATGGTTTGCAATACATAAGCAAGACACCAGCTGGTCACTTGAAGAAAGAACGAGAGGTCGAGAGGTTGGCTTGTCTTAGCTTACATTAATAATTCTTAATTCTACTTTCCCAGATTAATAAAACTAGAAAAGCACTTCATCGAAGCTACTATGCCAATTTCTACTTCTAGACTCTAAGCTACTTCACCCAGATTACAAGAAGGTATGCTATTCCTGAACCATGGTGATCATAGGGGAAATTTTTAACCAATCTGGGCCTTTGGATGGATTGAGACATAGATCCATCTAAAATATCCTTCAACTATTCAAGTTGATAATGGAACAAATAACACTTTACCACTGAACTATACTCGCCACAATACAAGTGTAACATACAGATCGATCTTTTGTCCAACCGACAGGAAGATTGATCAATACGTAGTAGCTTAGAGTCTAGAAATAGAAATTAGTGTAGTAGCTTACAGTAAGTGCTCTTTTAGATTCATTAATCAGGCAAAGCAGAATTAAGAATTATTAAAGCTAAGACAAGCCAATCTCTTGCTCTTTCTTTAATTGACCAACCAATATCTTGCTTACATATTGCAAACCACACTTTACAAAATTAATAATTATATATCTTTAGCCTTTGCCTTCGCCTTCCGCAAGTCTCAAATCATCTCTCTCATACAGTCCTGAAGATAGACCGTAATTCGCTAGCCTAAAATGTTGGTCAAATTAAAGATAATGCAGCAGTTCCATAAAACATTACCCAACTTAAGAACAATATGATACCATGAATTTATTCTTCTCCTATATATTACCAATCAATACCAACAAGAAGAAGCTATCAAAAACCTGCCAAACAGAACATATCATCATGAATATTAAACATACTAAAGCCAACACCCCATCTCACCCATGTTAGAGTTTACCTGGTTGCGTGGAAGCTATTCTCCTTTCAGCAGCAAGTTTCAGCATTACCCATAACATCGATTTCTGTGTGCGGCAGAGATGGAGTTGGGATAGGAGCATAGTTTTAGAATGCTCTGTAAGTGAGGCTCATGCATGGACCCTCTTTGTCAGCTTTCGGGGTTACTCTGAAAGCGCATACGCCATGCTTTGGAGTACTTCATGTGATGTGGGGTGTCATTTACTGAATATGAAATGAACAACTTGGTTCATAAATTGGATATCCAAAATAAATAAGATAACATAAAAGAATCCATATGGATTAAAATAATGTATCCGATATGTAATATAAGAGATCAGAGATGATTTACAATGACCTACATGATGGTATATACTATATATACACATTGACGGGTCACGAGGTGAAAAGTTATGATCAAGGGTTATGACCCTTAATGGTATATTAGTACATTATTATTATTCTTATTATTGTTATTGTTATTATATTTCCTATCCCTTCAAAGATGCTTTGTCCTTGAAGCATTTATGGAAAAATTGTCTTTGTTCTGTCTTGTAATGCCTTCTCGTGATTCTTTTTCTTGAAGTTGTGATGGTTGAAGACACAAGACAATATGAGTTACGAAGCATGGAGCAAAATTGTCATATTGTGAAAGGGTCAACCACCCTAATTCAATTTTCTGCAAAACCTCAACGACTTTTGTGATCTAGGAAATGATAATATTCCACACCTATGATCCTCTTCAATATAATAGGTCTTCACTTAGTTTCTCATATTGATTTTGTCTTTGGTTAGTTTGTTGAATAATATGATGACTTTCAGAATGACAATGATAAACATCCTTGTATCTTGTGGCTTGTTTTTGGAACCTTCGCCTTTTGATACTTCTGGTGATTTATTGTTGGATAAGATTTCAATATAAGCATCCTTATGAGTTTTTATGTCGATTGGATCTGTATTGGTTCCTTTCTCCAAGGTCTAGATTGGTCTAGATTTCTACCTTTGATCTTCCAAGCCACAACAACGAGGTCTTCCTTCCAAACAGCAGCACAACACTCCTTCCAGCACCTCTTCCAATTCTTCTTCCAGACAGACATCTATTTTGAGTTTTCTCCATTCGACCTCAGATGTTTGGAAGGATAGTTCCAGTAGACTAGAGCAGCCTCGTGTTAAAATAATGTAACTGCAAAGTGTATTCTTATTATTATTTGATATATTAATCATTGGATCAATCCCCATTGTGGATTGATCATGTCGGCTATTGTAAAAGGACCAAATCCCCTTTTGCAAATTGGTCATAATGTAATTGTAAAAGGCAATAGAAGAAGTCAGCCCTAGAATATATCAAGAGGCCCCAAAATATAATAAAGGTGGTTATAACCACCCAGTTGGAGAAGTCGGCCCTGCCAGTGAAGAGACACTTCACACGTGCCAGTCTTGTATAAATAAGGAGGCTAGCGCCTCACTTAGACACACACCTCACTTGCTCATTGAGAGACAAGTTTCGGAACTGCAGTTAGAGAAGAAGGAGAGAGAGTGGCACATCTTTGGGAGAGGATCTTCTATATTAGCTTAAGTTATCTCTTGGCATTGTATTGGCTATCTATAATAAGGAAGTTTTGTTGGGTTTTCTTCCCCTAGAGGTTTCCCAAGATAAATGCTATGTCTCTTGTGATTGTGTATTTCTCAGTGATCTTGTATTAAGCTATTGTTATCTATTGAAATGCAAAGAACTATAATAATGGCTTAAACATTAACACCTCGTACCACTAGTGACATAGATTCTAGATCTATTCACCTTGTATATCTCTCTTTTGGATCACCTCTCCATCTTTGGAGTTGGCTCTCTAGGGTTTAGATTAGACTTATATTATATTTTTACTTCTTGCTTTTATATAGGAGTCGCTTTAGAGCTCCCACTTTGTATAGACATCCTTGTACCTAACAGACCCATTGACCTTACTTCAATGGTAATTTGTCGGACATTAATACACTTATCTTATCCATGTCATCAAGGTCAGTCATTGTTTCTTTATTGATCAATGATTCCTTGCTAATAAGTTGTTCTAACTTTTCTTTTTGTGACTTCTTCTCGTTCTTGAGCTTCTTGATTCATGCAACCAACCTTTGATTATGGTTCTTTAAACATGAATTTTCTTCATCTTTCTCAACAACAACCATGTCATATATTTTCTTAAAATCTCAATTTTCTTGTTGTAATATTTGATTGTGAGATCGGAAGAGCGTCGTGTAGGGAAAGAGTGTAGATCTATCTATTGAAATGCAAAGAACTATAATAATGGCTTAAACATTAACACCTCGTACCACTAGTGACATAGATTCTAGATCTATTCACCTTGTATATCTCTCTTTTGGATCACCTCTCCATCTTTGGAGTTGGCTCTCTAGGGTTTAGATTAGACTTATATTATATTTTTACTTCTTGCTTTTATATAGGAGTCGCTTTAGAGCTCCCACTTTGTATAGACATCCTTGTACCTAACAGACCCATTGACCTTACTTCAATGGTAATTTGTCGGACATTAATACACTTATCTTATCCATGTCATCAAGGTCAGTCATTGTTTCTTTATTGATCAATGATTCCTTGCTAATAAGTTGTTCTAACTTTTCTTTTTGTGACTTCTTCTCGTTCTTGAGCTTCTTGATTCATGCAACCAACCTTTGATTATGGTTCTTTAAACATGAATTTTCTTCATCTTTCTCAACAACAACCATGTCATATATTTTCTTAAAATCTCAATTTTCTTGTTGTAATATTTGATTGAACTGTCTCTCATTTTTTAATTCCTCAATTTGACGAGCAACTCTTGATTACGATTTTTTAGGTGAGATTTTCTTCATCTTTCTCTAATAAGCTCTTTTCAAGTCTTATCCTGAGATCTTGATTCTCCACTTGTAAATTTTGATTACATTGGTTTGCAACACCTTGTAGGAGTGGTGCTTGAGGGTTGACTTGCAAGTCAGATTTTGTTTTCTTCAGCTCTTGGGCCACATATTCCTTGTTTTTTTTTCCAATTCTTGTGTTGAGTGATTGGATCCATTTCCGAATTTTGTTTGAAATTGATCTAATCATTCACATATTTCCATTGATATCACCATGGTTGCTATAAAGATTCTTTCAGCATTACCTTTAATATTCATTGGGTGTGAAAGGTACTAGGATCCCATGAATAATGTGCTTCAATGACTCCTCTTTATTACACCCCTGTATATTTTCTTGTTGATTAATGAAATAATAATAATAGCTTGAATAGTACTTTTAAGGTTGACTTTTCCATGAGTAAAAGATATTCAATGGGACTTGGGATTTAACTTGAAATATCTCCCTCTCAATAATTACTAATGATGGATTTGTACACACTTTAATATAACTTCTTGCGACCTTTTACTAATTATGAAGTTGCAACCTTATATAACCTTGTTGGTATCCGCTAACCCCAAAAGTATGTTAATCTTAATATAATGCTTTATTTTTTGTGGGTTAAATCGAATAGGTGTTTTACTATGGTATGTGAGGTTTCTTCCTCGTCATACCCAGAGATTAATTTCAATGGACGTTTTATTAAGGAACACAATGCTTCATGATACCCACGGGAGCACGTGCTTTATAACCCAATGACCCACAAGGGCACATGCTCTGATAATGTTGTACATGTATCTTCACTTGCAATAATAGATCCACAACCCAAATTTCAGATGGATGGCAACGAAGCTTTTGTTATCATTTGTCTTTCCATCAAGTGTGCATAAGCTCTGAGTCCAACGAATCAAGGGTTTTTCTCGACAGATCGTGGTGACATTGTCGACTGATCTCCAACTAGATCGCCCCATTTCCGGTGTCCTTTTCAAGGAGGATTCTGCCCAAATCTGATAGCTGAAATTGCAATATTCCCAAATTTGCAATTTGGGCATTTCTATTAAGAAATTGAACACAAACATAACAAAACAAGAAATTGGAGGAAAAGGCCTTAAGCCATTCCGATACACATTGTAGTGATCTGATGATACGAATTTATAGTACGTAGATAGACCAGATCTAGATCTAGATCTCATTGACAACTCATCAATAGATCATGACAACACCTCATGAATAGATGAGGTTTACAACTCATATCAATGTGTCTCAAATTTTGTGATTGTCTCGAGACTTACAGTCTAACAATTTCAAAACTTCAATCTTAGCATGATTCATGGCTTCTAAATCAACCCAGATTGCAAAAATTGCAACTTAAACAACAGATTGAATAGATTGCAAATTTTTTTGTTCAATGGATTCCGGCCAAAGCTGTCGGAAATGGGGCGTTTTAGTTGTTCCATAGTCTACTCGTGATGACTACCCAACAATGTCCTCTCAAAAAATATGTAAGCGCCAACCCTTCACGATGGTTAATACATTTATTATATCTGTCACGCTCAACCTTGTGACACTGTGCCACAGGTGATATGTAGATCAAAACTATTATCCCAATCGCGTTCTTAGCAATTTGACTTTTTGTTGATTTTTGGTGCCACGGTGAATGAATTTCGTCTACCTACGTCTCGTTTGGGTGACTAGTATAAGATATCGACACCAGTTGTTTGTATTTGAAGGAGGGCTTCCAATTATATGGATTCTTACTCTTATTTCAAATTCTTATCTCCATCTTTGTCCTGTTTTATCTTCACCTGGTATTGAATTTCTTCTTGGCAATTCTTTTCTTGTAATATTTTTCTTCGATTCCTAGTTTTTTTTCGAATTTGCAGTGAACAGATTTTTTTCCCAACAATATTTCTGAACTGTAAATGGCCAAGGGCTGGTTTGTGGTCAAAGACCATAATCAGAGACACTCTGGAAAAAGTATGTTTGGCCAAAAGCTATGTCAGATGGGCTGAAAAAAGTGTGGCAAAAGACCAGATCAGAATGTAGCTTTGATACCAATGAAATGTGTTCATTTACTGAATACAAAATGAACAACTTGGTTCATAAACTAAATATCCAAAATAAATAGGATAACATAAAAGAATCCATACATATTAAAATAATGTACTGAATATGCAATATGATAGATGAGAGATGATTTACAATGACGTACATGACAGTATATATACACATTGATGGATCAGGAGGTGAAAGGTTATGATGAATGGTATATTAGTACATCATCATCGTCATCATTATTATTTATTATTTAATATATTACAAATGCATTGATTACCCTTGGTTGTATTGTGATGGGCATTCACCTTGGAGTTAGCTTGCTCATGGATTGCCACGCCTTGACTTGATGCTTATGGGCACACTTCGAAGACTTATGTGACTTAGTGACTTTCTTCATGGAGCACACACATGGAGATGTTGGTTGCTTGACTTAGACAATGACTCACCTTGGAGGAGTGTTGCTTGCATGGAGGCTTGTACTTGAGCTAAAGACGCTTGGGTTAAGGAGTATCATGGAGGTGTGGTGGACTCGGAGGTACAAATGGCTTAGGAGGTAGTGTTGAAACTTTAGAGGTCTTTGGAGGAGTGTTGGATATTTCTTGAGGAGCGTTCAATCTTGGAGCCTTGCTTGTTGGACATGGATGCTTTAAAGCTTGACATGTGTCACCTAGAGGTGGAGGCTCCACATGTGGGCCTACTTGTGTAGAAGTTAGGTTGCGTGTAGTGGTCTCGGTCTACTAGATATCGTGGCCTCCCTCACCTTTCATATAAAAAAAGAGAGGAGTCTTTCCATGATACTCGTTGTTCACTCATGTAATCACATACTTCTGTTAAACATGTGAGAGCTAGAGCAAACTAGTCTCTTTGCACTCTTCTTCATTTGCATTTGCTCTCTTTTTCTTGAGTGCTAGGGTTCTTGGAGGAAATTCAAGGGAAAACTAGGGTTAGGGTTTTTCCCTATGGAAACAAAAAACACTGGGGATTGGAATAAACCCTAGATAAGCAAAGAAGCATTTGATCTTGAAGCTCTTGTGAGAGAAGAAGACTATGGTTTTGAGGCATTTGGAAACCCTAGTGCTACTTGGTGTGCTTGTTGTGGAGAAAATAGAGGGAGACGATCTTGTACGATTGTGGGGCAAGTGTAGGCGCCAAAGAGGGCTTGTCAGTGTGTATGTGTTGATAGGTAAAAATGTCCCTTTGCCAACAACAGGGGTTCACCTTGGTGAGAAGTCCCAATTAGACTCGTCATTGTTTGGAATAGGGAACCCATTCGGATTTCAACCCAGCAACCATTATTGATTTAGGCTTTTACATGTTACAGCCCAGTCGACCATTTAGGGATCTTATAACGCTAAGAAACGAAAAATAACTAATCTAATATGCATGATGGAGAATGCAATATAATGTCTGAGCTAATCTAATGAAACCAAAAAAAAAAGCAAACACAACACCAAATACATCACCATTATTATTCCCAACAAGTAAGTTATTATGTAAATATAGATAACCAAATGCAAAACCCAAAAAATTCTATGATTAAACAACAACTAGTTACAATTTTGTACTCAAGATTTAAACAAACATTTAAGAAAGAAAACAGAAGTAGGAATGCATAACTTTTCATGAAAAAAATCTACACTGCAAAGTAACATTCTCATAGCAACCCCAACACTCAACAAAGCAATGGAAGTAGTTCCACACGTTTGCAGCATCGGAATCAAACTTTTTTTTCCAAAAATGCCTTTGACCAATAATGGCTTCTCCTCATTAAAGTTCTATAAAGAAGTTTTACAAAAAGTGAAACAAGAAAAATCCCTTTTCCTTTGATTCTCATCCTATTTATAACTTATAAGTAGTCAAACAAGATTCAGTTACAAAGGTTCACTAGTTTCTTGAACTACTTGGAGCACTAGAATCTTGTATAATACCTTTGTCTTGTACATGACTATTGATATAATGCTCCCATGCTCCAAAAATTTTATTAATAACATTAGCATAAGAGAACACGTGTTTGCTCGAGAACCTTGCGAGAGCCGAGGTTCAGCTTCAATTTTGCAATGCTTTTTTTTAATTTTCCAACAAGAATTTTAATTAATCCCATTTGCCTAGCTAGAGCCTCCACATGTGTCTTAAGTCTTGGAACATTGACGTCAAAGATAAATAGGATGGAAACACAAAGCTCAATGCCCCCATGGTGTTAACTTCTTGCCAAGATTTTGAACTAACATTGTAATCAATATGATCAGGCTCCTTTGGAATGTTCTTGGCCTGTGAAGATCATATTTATCTACACTTAAATGTCAATTTTTAAGCATCTAATTTCAGATCTAAAAATTACTTCCAAGTGACTCAAACAGTGAACCCTAGGGTTGTTATCACTGAATAATTTTACACTGAAATTATGACAAACCCTAGGGTTGTTATCACTGAATAATTTTACACTGAAATTATGACAAAAAATTACAATAGTGGAAATACCAAGATTGGAGAGAAATCAGCCATACACATGAAACACAAAAAATCAGTTCTGTAAACTTTTCAAATTTAAAATTTCTAAGGGAAAAATCAGCCCTCTCAGCAAATCACCAATTCAGCAAAACTGAAGACAAAAACCAGTCCTCTTGCAAAAATTACAAATCAACAAATTTCCCGGAAAATTCCAAACTTGCAAAACTGTTGTAGCCAACTGTACAACCCACTAACATCAGTCATAAGGCCTATTGATGTCAGTCGTACGGCCTGCAATCTTCCCAGAACAATTCACACATGCGGTCTGCCTATACGACCCACACGTGTGGCTTGTTTTCTCCCTTTGTATAACTATACAAATCGCACGTGTGGTACAGCCTGCAACTCCACACGTGCGACCTTCTTCCTTCCACGTGCAATCTTTCTCTCCTCACACATGCAGCCTTCTTCCTCTGTCATAAAATCAGAAAACATGATGTCCAAAAACCCTAGGCCAGATTTTCCAAAGCGCAGATATTCCTTGTTGAAATTGCCACCCAATCCTCTTGGCAGAAGTGTTTACTCACTTATGCCAACTCCATAATGTCACGATGAGATGTCACAATGATCCTCACAATGCCTCTCCTTTTATAGAAGTCCTTAACTTTCTTTAAGGAGCCCTTCACTAAACTCAACATTAAATTAGAATTCTTTATTCCTCCATGTGGGTGTGACGGCCCAACATGTGGTTGTGAAGCCCGAACTCAATATACAAGGGATTTTCTCCAAAACAAAAAAATGCAATAAGGGTGCCAACGAAAATTCTCACATGCCCGACACCAAAGCCAATGTAAGAATACCTGGTTGAAGCTACAAAACATCAACATTAAATTGCTTGCAAAAAATTCATACGGTCAATCCATCAAAGTTATTTCCACAAACTTTAAAACATTTAACCATCGAGACAAAAAAAATAAGCAATCAAACTATTGTTCTAGGTTTCAATGGATAGGAGTGTTGAATGGCATTCAGGGTCTTTTTAAACTTGGATACATAGTTTAAAAGGACCTCGACGGTCCTTTTGGGGAAATTTGGAATGTTACTAGTTGAAAGGCAGCCAAATACCATCGAGATTATTCGAAAGTTTAAAATTCAAACCTCCCTGATGGCTTTCAGCATGAATCAAAAGTTTGAAGTACATAAAATCCCTGAAGGCTTTCAAAACGAGAATGTCTTTGGGGAAGAAATTTTGAAGAGTCTTGACGATTTCAATTATGTTCGAAAGTTTGAAATCCACAAACTCCCCAAAACATTTCTTTGAATATGGCATTAAAAGCTCAAGGAAACATTCATAAGGACTCGAAAACTTCGGGGTGCTTTAGAAGTTCGAAATGTTGGTTCCTCCCCAAAGCACGTGTGAGCATTCTTTCAGGGATGAAGTTGTGAAATACCCCAATAGTTTCAAGGATATCTAAAAGTTCGAAAGTTTAGAAACAACCCGAAAGCTTCCAAAAGGTGATACATTTGGCAAAAGAATATGAAAGGACATTGAGATAACACTGAAGACTTTGGAATGGATTGAAAGTTCGAAGTTTTAATTTGCCTCGAAACAAGGCATGCTCTTTCGAAGAAGAGAGCTTATGAAACATCTCGACACCTTTTAGGAGAGATTGAAAATTTGAAGTCAATAAATGCTCCGAGAGCTTTCGAGGCCTTTTGCAATTAGCACTTTAAAACCATATTGAACGATCTCAACAAAAAGTTAACATGCTCCAATAGCTTTCAAGGTCTTTTCAATGTTCAAACTTTCAAAAAGCCTTGAAGAATTTCTGGGACTTTTAAGTAAGGTTGTTGGGAGCGGGGAGCGGAAGCAGGAGTAGGAGTATCGATTTTCAAAAAATTCTGGGAGTGTGAGTGTTTTGGGAGCGTTTTTTTATATAATACATGAAAATATATATATTTCAATGCATATATATATATATAAAACATGCAGAATGTTGAATCAATTACAAAAAACATGAA
>CBVK0102607796.1:0-10369 GCA_900067695.1 Picea abies
GAGATGAGGCTAAAGGAGGCAAAGGAGGGAAAAGGAGATTCCTTGTTCACACTTGAGCTTAGAGTGAAGGAGGAGAGGAGAAGGGGTGCACCAAGGAGAGGGGCACACCATTGTTGAGGAGAAGGCAAGCTTGAGAGAGGGCGCATCTTGGTGAGAGGCTAAGGGGCACACTATAGCAGGCAAGCAAGGGCGCACCATTGTGAGAGGCATTTGGGCACATATGCTAGAGAAGGGCGCATTCTTGGGATAAAGAGGCGCACAAGCTTGTATAGGGCGCACTCTAGAGTTGAGAGGGTGCACAAGCTTGTTGAGGGTGCACTTGCATGTGGGTGCTGCATCTTGGTGAGAGGCTAAGGGGCACACTATAGCAGGCAAGCAAGGGCGCACCATTGTGAGAGGCATTTTGGCACATATGCTAGAGAAGGGCGCATTCTTGGGATAAAGAGGCGCACAAGCTTGTATAAGGCGCACTCCAGAGTTAAGAGGGTGCACAAGCTTGTTGAGGGCGCACTTGCATGTGGGTGCACTTGTGTAGAGAGGGTGCACAAGCTTGTTGAGGGCGTACTTGCATGTGGGTGCACTTGTGTATAGAGGGTGCGCAAGCATAGAAGCAAGGGAGAGCTAAGAAGTGGGGGCACACCATTGTATTGGGCACAATCTTCAAGGCAAGGGCGCAAGGCGTCAGACTAGCAGACACAAAGGAAAAGGG
The DNA here is from genome assembly GCA_900067695.1 of Picea abies. NCBI lineage: Eukaryota > Viridiplantae > Streptophyta > Pinopsida > Pinales > Pinaceae > Picea > Picea abies. Next base: position 710 of record CBVK0102607796.1, read on the forward strand.
GGCGCACAAGTTCAAAGGGGGCGCCATTACCAAGGAATCTTCAAGGCTTAGCTTGAGAGGAGCAAGCCCATTGTATCAGGTTCCATTGTTTCATTTTCTCTTTGTAGCATTTGCTTGAGATCTCCATAATAACACTACTCTCTTACTAGTTTTCCCCATGGGGGTTTTTCCAGGGTCATGTTGACCAAAAACACTTGTGTTAAATTGTCATGGTTTGCTTATTTACTTTTTATCATATTAGGTGTTAAAGATCTTAGAGGGTATTTTCTGTTTTGAAGTATGATGAATGTGCTAACAATGGACAACAAAACTTCCTATTGAAACCCATTCAAGAGAAGCTTCAAAGAGAAATTAAATCACTTCCTAAGGGGTAGATTTTAATTGGGTAAAGTTCAGATTTGTTGGTTGTTTTGAACAGCAAGAAAACAGTCCTAAAACAACAAGGAAAACAATTTGAAAGTACCTTAAAATTAGTGCCCAACAAGAGGTCACATGACAGGCCTGTTGGGCAGCCTATTGGAACCTCTAATTTCTTCATTTTTGCGCATCCAATTCTAGGGTTAATTGAGTCGAGGGTGTCATTGTTTGTTGCGAGTTATGGTTTTTCCAAGGGCTTTTTGGATTTGGGGTGTCGTGTAGGTCATTTATCAGTAGGAGTTTCACTAGCCATCCCAGATACTATTTGTAACCCTAGGTGTGTGCAGTTTGATAGATTCGTTGTCAATGTGCAACATTTTCCATTGTCTTAGGGTTCTAGCAAATGTATAATAGAGGTTGTTTGTGATAGGAATGGAAACAATCTGAAGAGTGATTTGCAGAAGGTAGGGTCCAAACCTTTGCATGTTTCACATGCATCCAAGCTAATCATACCTGAATCGGGTATAGGAGGGGATCCTTTTGGTGGCGATTTGAAGAAGGGTGAAAAGGAAAAAAGTGCATCAAGCAAAAAAATCTCCATTGAAGTTGGTTTAGTTGAACATGTCAAAATGAACAAGGTGGTTGAACTAGCCTCAAAAGATTTGTTTGGTCGCTTTTAAAGTCATCGCATGGGAAAAGTAAATCTAACCCTATGGTTGAAAGAATCTCGGGAACTTGTTCTGGGATATATGCCCAAAATTCATTTTCTGGTTCGTGGGTGGATGGGTTCATCCTCAATTTTGAGGAAGATGTGCAGAAGGCTATGGAATCATGATCGCATGGGAAAAGTAAATCTAACCCTATGGTTGAAAGAATCTCGGGAACTTGTTCTGGGATATATGCCCAAAATTCATTTTCTGGTTCGTGGGTGGATGGGTTCATCCTCAAGTTTGAGGAAGATGTGCAGAACGCTATGGAATCATGCTGGAAATGGCAGTTGTCTATGCTTTTCCTCTTGCCTTGGACACTATTTTTTGACCCGTGTTCGGAAAAATTGTTCGGTTGTTATATTCTTTGTAGTGAAAGAACAACCATCCCACTATCTAGTCGAGGTGTATCGACTGGGTGAAGAATCAACAACGAGTCAAGTCAAGTCGATGGTTAAGTCGAGGTTGAAGAAGTCGACTAGGAAGTCGGAAGTCAAAGTGATCGATGGGCAAGTTAAAGTCGAAGTGGCCGATAGGAGGTCGAGTGGCAACCAACTGGACATCGACTGGTAAACCGTTTGAAGTCGACTGTAACATAATCCCGAGACTTGTGGGATTGTAGCCAATCATTTGTGTGGATCTGTAACCATTTTTTAACACCATGATTTAGGGTTTTGCACGCTGTAAAGTCTATAAATAAGGCGTGTTGTAATTGTATTAGATTGATGAATCCTTTGAGAGGATGTTGCTGGTCATGTAGATGTAAGTTGAATTGGCTGCATGGTTGTTCTTGTGTAAAGCAAGAGAGTATGATGGCGGTTGTGTCTTAGGTGTAGACCAAGGTTTATCATGTAACTCTTTATTCATTGAATGAATAAGACAAAGGAGCAAGGCACTTAAGGAATGTTGGTTTTTCCGGTTTTAGATTTCCAGGGTTAAATCTATGTGTATTGTGTGTGGTTGTCATTTATTTCTTGTTTAAATTTGTCTTGTCATCTTGGTTAGTTTAGTGTGAGTCTTTATTTCTTATCAAGTGATATCAGAGCTTTATCTGAGCTGCTTTGATACTTTGGTATCAAAGCATTAGAGCAAGGTTGAACAGATCTTGGATCTGAGCTAAACCTAGGTCCAGTGAGAGTTGTAAGTCATAGATCTTTAAAGTTGTGCTTGAACGAATGACAAACAATTCGAGGATAGAGATCGAAACATTCAATGGCCAGAATTTTGAGCTTTGGAAGCCTAAAATTGAAGATCTCCTTGTAGATCAATAACAATGGGAAACTACCATTCCGACGGGTATTTTGAGGGAAGAACGAGAGAAACATGAAAGAAGGGAAAGGAGTATGATTTGTATTTGTCTTGCAAATTTGGTGTTGTTGAAAGTCTTAGGTGAAGACTCGACCAAGAAACTATGGGACAAGTTGGGAAGCTTGTACCAATCAAAATCCTTGGTAAATAAGTTATTCCTTAAGAAGAAATTGTATCTTTTGAGGATGAGTGATGGGAGCTCGGTAACAGAGCATTTGAATGCATTCAATATATTAATAAGTCAGTTATTGTCTATGAATATTAAAATCACTGAGAAGGAGAAACGTATTAGCCTATTATATTCTTTGCCAGACTCCTAGGATAACTTAGTCGTGGCTATAAGAGTGATTCAACCACACTAGCGCTAGAAGACGTGGGTGCATCTCTACTATCAGAAGAAATGAGAGGAAATAACATGGAAGGATCGACCAAAGATACCTTAATTGAGAAAGGTTAGTCGATTGACAGAGATAAAGGCAAATTCTCTGGTAGAAAGTCTAAGTCGAAGGGTAGATCTAAATCCTCGGTTTAGTCGACGAGAAGATGCTAGAAATGCTGTAAAGCTAGGCATTACAAAAGAGATTGCAAGTTGAAGGCGACATAAGTCAGTACAGGATCTAACGGAAAGCAGTCGACTGAGAGAAAGACTACTCCAGATAAAGGAGGCAATGTGTATCTGGCGTCAACTAGTACACAACCGGATTATGATGTTTGGTTGATCACTCAGGAGCATCCTTTCGTATGACACCTCACAGAGAATGGTTTTGCGAATATGAGAGATATGAATGGGGAGATGTGTTATTGGGGGATGACACGACAAACAAAATTGTTGGATGAGGAAGAGTTCGACTAATATTGCAGGATGGGAGGAGTAGAACCCTTCTAGGTGTGCTACATATTCCGGGTTTGGCAAGAAACTTGATATTTGTTAGCAAAATGAGCGATGTAGGTGTGCACACTCTATTTCAGAAAGATACGTGCAAAATGGTCAGGGGTGCGATGGTCTTAATGAAAGGAGTTTGGATTGGAACCCTATACAAGTTGTTAGATAATGCTGACTCTACTGGATGCAACAACATTGTTGTTCTTGAAGTCGACTCGACTCAACTCGGGCTAAGTCGATACAAACCGACTCGATCGTTCTTCGTCAAGTCGACCCAACCATGTTATGGCACCAAAGGATGGGACACATTGGTGAAAAAAGACTTCCATTTATGCACAACAAAGGTATGGGAGAAGGTTTTCGTAAGTGATTTGGAAGTCGATTTTTGTGAGCATTGTGTATATGGAAAAAACAAAATCGGGTAAGGTTCCCATCTGGAGCGACAAGGGCAAAGGGGATTCTGGAACTGATTCATAGTGATGTGTTTGGGCCTGTACCAATCCTTTCACTTGGTGGATCTCTGTATTATGTTTCATTCATAGATGATTTTCCTAGGAAGACATGGATATATTTCCAGAGAAATAAATTAGAGGTTTTCGAGAAATTCAAAGAGTTTAAATCTCTTGTGAAAAACTAGACAGATAAGAAGATCAAGGGGTTGAGAATTGACAATGGTGGTGAATTCTATTGAAAGGACATTGAACAATTTTGCAAGTAGTGTGACATAACACACGAAAACACCACACCATATACCCAACAATAAAATGGAGTTGTCGAGAGAATGAACAAGATGTTGATGGATAAGGCAAGGAGCATGCTTAGTGGTGTTGGGATCGCACAAGAGTTTTTGGCAGAGGCAATCGACACTGCAAAATATTTGGTAAATAGGTCTCCTTCATCAATGCTAGTTGACTCGACTCCACATGAGGTATGGTTTGGTAAGAAGCCTTCGCTTTCACATCTCAAAGTATTTGGATGTGATGCATTTGTGCATGTTACCAAGGAAAAGAGGAACAAGTTGGACAAGAAGGCAATCAAGTGTATTTTCATTGGGTACAAGGATGGAATGAAAGGATATAAACTCCGGGATCTTGCATTGAGGAAATAAATGTACAATCAAGATGTGGTCTTCAAGGAAGTCGGTGGAACTTCCAAGTTTGAAGAGGTTCAAACAGAGAAAGATCCAGAGAAGGTGAGGTTTGAACTAAAGAACAAAGAAAATGATTCATATGAGTCGGCTGAATCAGATGAAGAGGTCGAACAACTGACTCCGATTGTTAGGAGGTCTGAATGAGTGATAAAACAAGCTCAAAGGTATAGTCCACTTGCTTTTCATTCCATTGAAGAGGAGCCTAAGTTGGTCAGGGAGGCAGTCGAGTCAATAGAGGTTAAACTCTGGAAGGACGCCATGGTCGAAGAAATGGAATCCTTGCACAAGAATGAGACATGGGATTTGGTCGAATTACCTAGTGGAAGAAAACATGTTGGTAGCAAGTGGGTGTTCAAGAAAAAGATGAACACAACAGGTCAAGTCAAGAAATTCAAAGCTCGACTGGTAACGAAAGGATATTCCCAAGTCGAAGGAGTAGACTTCGGTGAGATATTTTCCCTTATTGCAAAATTAACTTCCATTAGAGTACTAATGTCTCTGGATGCAACATTTGATCTTGAAATATAGAGAAAATGGATGTGAAGACAACGTTCCTACATGGGGACCTGGAAGAAGAAATCTACATGAAACAACTTGGAGGATTTGCAGTAAATGGCAAGAAAGAGCTAGTGTGGAAATTGAAAAGATCCATTTATGGTCTAAAGCAATCATCAAGGATGTGGTACCAGAAGTTTGACACATACATCCTTAGTTTGGGATTTGTGAGAAGCAAGGTTGATCACTATGTATATTCCAAGGAAGAAGGCAGTCGTTTCATATAAGTAGCTTTGTATGTCGACGACATGTTGTTTGTCAAAAACAGCATGGACACAATAAAGGAGGTGAAGAAGCAGCTATCCTCCAAGTTCAACATGAAGGATCTAAGTGCAACAAACTTCATTCTAGGAATAGAGATCAAAAGAGATCGGGCAGTTAGAAAGCTTTGGTTGAGCCAGAGGAAGTACTTGAAACAATCTTGAAACGTTTCAACATGTAGGATTACAAACCAGTCAAGGTGCCAATTCCTGTGGGAGCAAAACTAATTGTTGAATAGTGTCCAAAGATGGGAAGAAATAGAAGACATGGAACATATTCCCTATGCAAGTGTTGTTGGTAGTCTAATGTATGCGATGGTCTACAATCAACCAAACATTGCTCATGAAGTGGGAGTATTGAGAAGATACATGTCGACACTTGGGAAAGAGCACTGTACAACTATCAAGAAAGTGTTCAGGTATTTGTGTGGCACAAAAGATTATGCTATATGCTACCAAAGGAAGCCTGAAATTGATAGTGAAGTAAATGTACATGGATTTGTCGACGCCAACTGGGCTGGAGATCTAGATCAACGAAGGTCGACCAGTGGATATGTGTTCAAGATGTTCGGTGGAGCAATCAACTGGATGAAGAAGCGACAGGCAGTCATAGCTTTGACAACAACAGAAGTTGACTACATGGCAGCCACTCATGGAAGCAAAGAAGCAATATGGTTGCAACAATTGTGTTCAAGAATCGGGTTTGAGAAGAAAGTTATGAAGATAAACTGCGACAATCAAAGCGCAATATTTATGGCAAAAAACCCAGCATACCATTCTAGGACGAAGCATATTGATGTACAATACCATTTTGTGAGAGACATGGTGGAAAGCAACAAGGTTAGAGAAAATGGATGTGAAGACAATGTTCCTACATGGGGACCTAGAAGAAGAAATATACATGAAACAACCTGAAGGATTTGCAGTAAATGGAAAGAAAAAGCTAGTGTGCAAATTGAAGAGATCCCTTTATGGTCTAAAACAATCACCAAGGATGTGGTACCAAAAATTTGACACATACAACCTTAGTTTGGGATTTGTGAAAATCAAGGTTGATCACTATGTATATTCTAAGGAAGAAGGTGAGCGTTTCATATATGTAGCTTTGTATGTCGACGACATGTTGCTGGTCGGAAACAACATGGATGCAATAAAGGAGGTGAAGATGCAATTGTCCTCCAAGTTCGACATGAAGGATCTCGGTGCAACAAAATTCATTCTGGGAACGAAGATCAAGAGAGATCGAACATTTATAAAGCTTTGGTTGAATCAGAGAAAGTATATTGAAACAATCTTGAAGCGTTTTAACATGCAGGATTGCAAACCAATCAAGGTTCCAATTCATGCGGGAGCAAAACTAATTGCTGAACAATGTCCAAAGACATAGGAAGAAATAGAGGACATGGCACGTGTTCTCTATGCAAGTGTTGTTGGTAGTCTAATGTATGCGATGGTTTGCACTCGATCAAACATTACTCATGCAGTGAGAATTTTGAACAGATACATGTTGACACTTGAGAAATAGCACTGGACAATTGCCAAGAGAGTGTTTAGGTATTTGTGTGGCACAAAAGATTATGCTATATGTTACCAAGGGAAACCTGAAGCTGACAATGAAGTAAATGTACATGGCTTTGTCGATGCTGACTGGGATGGAGATCTGGATCGGCGAAGGTCGACCAGTGGATATGTGTTTGAGATGTTCGGTGGAGCAATCAGCTAGATGAATGAGTAAGCGATGGGTTGCCGTAGCCTTGTCGACAACAAAAGCTGAATACATGGCAACCACTCATAAAAACAAAGAAGCAATATGGCTGCAACGACTGTGTTCATGGATCGGGTTTGAGCATAGAGCTATGAAGACGAATTGCGACAGTCAAAGCGCAATATTTATGGCAAAGAACCCAACGTACCATTCTAGGACAAAGCATATTGATGTACAATACCATTTCGTGAGAGACATGGTGGAAAGCAACAAAGTGTTGTTGGAGAAAGTAGACACGTTGGAAAACATCGCAGATTCTTTGACCAAGTCTATGAGTGTTGTAAAGTTCTCTTGGTGTAGAGAAGCAATGGGCATTGCTTCCTTGGGTTAGTGAACAGATATTCATGTTCTCTTGTATCAACAAAGAAGATAACAAGTGGAAGAATGTTGGGTTGTTATATTCTTTGCAATGAAAGAACAATCATCCGACAGTCTAGTCGAGGTGGATCGATTGGGTGAAGAATCGATCGACGAGTCAAGTCGAGTTGATGGTTAAGTTGAGGTCGAAGTAATCGATCGGGAAGTCGGAAGTTGAAGTGATTGACAGGCAAGTCGAAGTCGAAGTGGAAGTGGCCGACAGGAGGTCGAGTGGCAACCGATTGAAGACTGACTGGAGGTCGATTGGTAAACCGATTGAAGTCAATTGGTAAACCGTTTGAAGTCGACTATAACATAATCCCAAGATTCACAAGATTGCAGCCAATCATTTGCGTGGATTTGTAACTGTTTTTGTGTGCCATGATTTAGGGTTTTGCATGCTGTAAAGCCTATAAATAAGGCACGTTGTAATTGTATTAGATTGATGAATCCTTTGAGAGGATGTTGCTAGTCATGTAGATGTAAGCCGAATTGGCTGCAGGGTTCTTGTGTAAAGCAAGAGAGTATGATGGCAATTGTGTCATAGGTGTAGACCAAGGTTAGTCTTGTAACTCTTTATTCATTGAATGAATATGACAAGAAGGAGCAAGATGCTCAAGGAATGATGGTTTTCCCGGTTTTGGGTTTCCAGGGTAAAATCTTTATGTACCATGTGTGATTGTCATTTATTTCTTGTTTAAATCTGTCTTCTCTTTTCTGATTGGTTTAGTGTGAGTGTTTAGTTCTCATAAAAAATGACTGTAGCGCTGATGTAGGTAAAATTATTGGGGCTACCTATTGATTTCTAGTCCTTTGAGGTGTTCAAAGACATTGGAAACACTTTGGCTCCTTCATGGAAGCGAACATGAGCTTTATGCAAAGTGGTAATTTGACTATTACTAGGGTTTTAGTGGGTATTGATTTGTGTGAAGGATTAGCCTTGGACATGACATTGTAGAAAGGGAGTTACACTATTTCTCAAGAATTGGATCATTGTGGCATTCCATTTAACGGTGCCACGGGCACAGACATTTGGTTCAAGACTGTGATCTACCCCTAAATAGGAAAAGCTGGGTAAAGGAGATGGATAAGTCAAGGATGGTTGTTTGTGAGTAGGCTTACATTGTTGAGAAAGGAGTTTTAGGGGCCTCAAAAGCTTTGGAGATGGGTTTTGTACTTATCTCGGGTCAAGTAGTGTTATCAAATGTTGTAAGGGTCATCCTCTGTAATAACTTATACAATTCCATGCTCCTCAAAGGAAGGTATGTCTTTTGAGGATCCTATCCCTATGCATAATCTCTCTTCTACTTTAAAAGAGTTATGTGTAAACTCTGGACATAGAGGGGTTGTGTTTGAGGTGATCTATGGGAAGGGATGGGTTTTTGTTTTTGAGTGTGATGTGATGTAAATCCTTTCAAATAGTAGTGAAGGTAGTCAGGGAAATGCCAGGGGAAGGGATGATATGGGAGGGTTCAACATTGTATTCGAGAGTTATCCTTGAACACTTTGACTTGATTTTTGTGGATAGGGAGGGATCTTTGTCTAAAGGTCACCTGTGGCATTTTTTCAAGGCTTGGGAAATGTGGTTCTATGGATGTTGAGGGAGGGTGGTTTATCTTGTGTTGAGGTAAAAGGGAAAAATGGGGGAACTAGAGGTAGAAAGGGGGAACTAGAGGTAGAAAATATTATATCTCTTAGGCTTGTGAATGGGAACATTTAGAGGTTCAATTAGGGAAACAATTATCTCTTGTAGGGGTGCTTAGAGTGAGACAAACCCTAGGGATTATATCTTGATGATTTGTTTGTCCCTTAATTGTAGGGGGTTGGGAAGCCCTGCAAAAAAACATGCCCTAAAGCATTTGGTGGAGTCACAAAAGCCAATTATTCTTCTGTTGCAAGAGATGATGGGTGAAGGCAATAAGATTTGTGTAGAGTTATTTAAGTTTTTTCCTGGATGGGAGTTCACCAGTTCAAATTCCAGGGGTAGGTCAAGCGGTTTAATTTCTGGTTGGAATCTAAGGGTTCTATCTTGCTCTAATTCTTGGTCATTTGATTCAGGTTTGGGATTGATTCTTTTCCCCTAAGAGTTGGGGAAGCAACTATCGGTCTTGAACATTTATGGTCCTTACTCTGACTAAGTTTTCTTTTGGGATAGCTTTTTCAGGTTGAGTTTTGTGGGTCATTGTCACGCTATTATTGGGGGAGATTTAAAATTTTCCATTGGCAATGTTGAGATATGGGGTGATATTGTTGTTGAGCCTCTTTCAAATTATTATGTGTCCAAATTAGATGAGTGTGGGTTGGTTGATGTGGCTCCT
>CBVK0102607829.1:0-10345 GCA_900067695.1 Picea abies
GGTGCTTCCTAGGGTTGGTTCCCTGAAGAAGGGGATTTGTGTCTCTAAGATTTGGATCTCTAAAGAGGATCGATGTCCTTCACAATCACAGATTATTCTTTATAAAATTTGTAATTCTTGTTAATTATATTTACACAATTGATTTTATATACAAGTTGATTGTTGATCTATTGTGGTGATAATAAAATAACAAAGTAATTACTAATTGTTTAAAAAGGTAATATTGATTCACCCCCGCCCCCCCCTCTCAGTATTTCCAACAATAGTTGGTTCTGCAACAATCACAATCTAAACCATTTTTCAAAGATAAATGCAAGATATGTTATTTATCTAATATTTAACCATAATTCATATGAAATACTGAAGAAATGCAATGGAAATCACCTTGGCTATAAACCCCACATATAAGTATTAAAATGGATAAATAAGCATTAATACGAGGTTATGGGTAAGTAAGAAGGGATTAAAAATATGGAAAGAGGATGTAAAAAGGATGACAAATCCATGGCCCATGGCCACCTATTGTTATATAAAGGGACCTAATGTACAATAAAAACACACAAGGGTGGTATTATTTAATAGGATTTTCGCTTTGGGTATTTTTTTAGTATAAATTCTCGGTGTTCCTTACTTGTGCATGTGAATGATTTTATTGTTGTGCATATCTAAACCCAACATTTGGTATTAGAGATCGGTAGGTGAGAAACAAAGAAATATTAGATCCCTATGGTTGATTACATGGAGAAGAGATATTCTGAAAGGATATTAATTCAAGGCTCAATTTCTTATACTTCTATAATTGTTGTGATAAATCCTCAAAAAGAGAGACAAACTGTGGACTTGGAGGTCATAGAAAACACAAAGGAAAAGTTGATGTTTGGCACAATTATCTAGATTGAATATGCTTTGAGATATTGATGTGATGGTGGATGAAGTACTTAATTTCAAAGAGGTATGTTGTAGATCAGAAGTTTTAACATCAAATTGAATTGATATGCTCAACACTATTATCTATTGCATGAGATTAAGTTCATGGAGAAATTTGATGGTTTGGTTTGTTTTTGTTGTTGCTAGTGCACCATTGGTTTCTACAATGATGAATGGTTATAGATATGTTTTTGAACAAGTAAATCGACATGAGATTCACTTGTAATGTCCATTGATATAGTTGTTAATATCATAACAAAAAGACCAAGATTAAAGGGCCACATAAAAAAGGTCATGTTAAGAACAAAGTAAGATAATCACATATACTCCAAGGAGATCACACATCAAGGATTCATAATTAAACCAATTATTTGATATGTAGGCACATAAATCTTAGCAGTAAACAAAAGATTTGATTGTAAAAAAACTATATCTACAAAGGATAAATAATAGAAGTCACTAGAGAAAGCTGGAGTGTCATCACGGACTATATCCCTTGTTGGTAACATGTTATGAAGAGTAACACATGACATGCTCTTTGATTCATTTTATGAAAGTAATATTAGGAAGAGAAAGGGTCTCTATAGTTATGCACATATTTGTATAGATTGGGGTTGTTGAGTACAATATAAGATGATATGGATTCTACCCAACACTGCAAATGTATGGGAAACAATGTCTTATATTACATAAAATAAAGAGAGCAGGAGATCATACCAAGATTTGAACAATGGAGGCTAGTGCTAGTATGATTATAGGTTCTCACAACAGGAATGCACTAATTTTTTAATTGCAATTGATCCATATTATATTGATAACGAGATGAGACACAAACGAAAATATAGCAAAGAACATAGAAATGTAGTGAAACCCAACTTCTATTAATGAATAATATATCAGAATATTGTAGAACAAAAACTAGCTAGAATGGCGGTATCTTATCTCTAAAGAGAAAGAGATGTCAGTTATGCTCATTTTCAAAAACATGATTACAAAGAGGTTGAAAGGGTAATTTTATCATTAATCTTAAAAGACAAATAGGAAATAAATCTAAACATCAAAGCCTAACCTTGGAAGAGGAAAAAACAAAAGTATTTTGGGCCCCATGGGAGGCGCAGGATAGTGCGTTGGAAATAACTCTCTGAGGATTACAAATTTTAGTTGGGGCTAGGGAATTCCATGTCAACCCTTGGCCTATAATTAAGATGTGGCTACACTTAGCCTACATTGAAAATGATAGGCTACACACTTTCTAGCAAAATCTATGTTAATCCTTAGTTATTGAGACATTACATTTATATTGTTATATTAGTGTTGTCAGTATTGGTCAGCTACCCTTTAATGGTTGTCTAGGCCCTTTAATTGCAATTGTACCCTTTATCTTCCATATACACCAAGGAGACCTAGTTTTAAAGATCGTCTCATCTTATGCATTTGTTATATTGTAAAAGGAGGTTGAACCCTTGAATATACTTCTTATTCATTAATTATCAAGGCATGTATTTACTTCTTCTTTCTATTTTTACACTATTTGGGTATTTTGTGCATAGCCTTTGGTATTTTAGCATATGGTCCTTGGTTGGGATCCTTCAAATGAGCCATCTTATCACTTTTTATGTAATTTTTTTTCCTTAGAATTTTCAAGGTGAAAACATTTTAAAGAGGACATATTGAACTACATAGTATCAAAATTTTAGATTCTATTTTGCTATATGTTTCAAGTTACATGCAATGGGAGTTAGGGTTTATGACTAGTCTTGGCACTAGTTTCAAACATGTGATTTTGGTAAAACAATAATATATAAATTTAGTGAGCTACAGTTCAAGTGCCATTAATAACATTGGACATAAGAAGAACCATAGTGTCTTGGGTCCAAAATTTTACAATCATATATGTAAAATTGAGTACATGACATATCATACAAGTCCATTCTCTTGAAAAGTGTCAAAATCAACAAGTTTGGGGAAAGTTAATCTTAACATTTTCTTGGCACATTAGAATTTAGTGGGACCTATGGAATTGCAGAGAAGACATACCATGATACTACATACTCAAATTTTAGCTTATAAGTGTAGAAAAATAAGATTTAGATCAGGTGCAAGGTCGGCCCATACCAAATAATATCCAAATTGTTGGACAATTGGTTGTCATTGATGTCAACAAGTAGTGGTTGTCATTGATATCAACAGATGTGATGGGCTTATTTGGAGAAGTCTCCAAAGTGGTCTCCTTGCGGTGTATCTCTAAGAATGACCCTCATAGGAAGACACTTTGAAGAAGTCTACAAGAAACTCATAGGTGTGGTCATGAAGCTCGAAGTTGTTTGAGGAATAAGGACATGAAGGACAATGTAAATGTAGGTAACATGCTCATAGATGGATAGTGAGCAAGTGATTATTATCTGAGGTAACTAAGGATATCTGAGACAAATTATAGAGGGAAGATGAAGTGAAGAAGGGATAAATTCCAAGGGAGGATGAAGTCTTGTGAGGATGTGTTCTAAGGTATCTTATTTAAAGGTCATATTTCCATTTTCACTATATTTTTTTTTCTATAATGAATTAGATAGTGAACATTGGAGGCTATTGAGAAGACATATCAAGATACATGTGGGAAAACTTTCAGCTTCTGGGTTGTTTTATGTTTAGCGATACACTATGTGGAAGATATGTTTTTGGCTAGTCTTGAAACTAGTCTCAAACAAGTGTTTGGGTAAAATAGTCATAACTTCTTCATAGAGGATCCAAATTTTTGTGGAAATATAATAGTATGTAGTATCTTTTTTGCAAGTTTCAGAATTAGATATAAAATATTGAGCATGGGGCCTGTTGTACAATTTTTCTCTCCAAAATAGGATAAAATTCAGGAAGGTTTTCCATTTTCGTTATAACTTTTGTTTTGAGAAGTTTCAGAAACTGAAATTTTGAGGAGATGGAAGAAATATCTCAGAGTATCTATGGTTAAAATTTTAGACGTTTATCCATTACAGGTACATAGTTATGCTTGTTGAAATTTAAGGTTTGTGACTAATCCAAAACTAGTCCTGTGAGACTGAGGTAAAGTTTGATGAAGATGTTATTCTCTTGTTGTTGAAGTTGAGGAAGAGCTATAGGTCTGTAATATTGTGTATCCGGTCAGATACAAGATCAATGGTATTCTTATGTGTTAGTTTTGATGCTTATGATTATGTTGTTATGGTACATGTATGAGGTGTATGTCTTGGTGATGTTGGTACATGTTAAGGTACACCTTAGTGATGTTGGTACATGTTGAGGTACACCTTAGTGATGTTATGGTACATTGATTAGTATCACATCTTGACTATATTGGTATCTTGGTATTATTGTTATATTGGTTATGTTTGAGGCACTTCATTGATGATATCTTATGATGTATGTGATATGGTACACGGTTGATGTAGTTGGTTTGGTACATAGTTGATACATGATATGGTACATGGTATGGTATAGGTTTCGATACATGGTTGATGCATGATATGGTGCAGGTTTGGTACATGGTTGATGCATGATATGGTACATGTTTTATGTACATGTTATGGTACAGGTTCTAGTTAATGGTTGATGTACATGGTTTGGTGATGTTTTTGGTATCCATGTGAGTGGATCTGTGTACACTTGGTTGATGATGGTATATCAGTGACATAGACAGTGACAGGTTGAATGATTGGTTGATCATCAGTGACAGGTTGATGTGACAGTGGTATTCATAGGTTGATGTGGCATTGGTAGTTACAGGTTGATGTGATAGTTACAGTGATGGGTTGGATGATGTGACAGTGTCAGTGAAAGATTGGTTGATGTATTGGTGAAATTGAAAGTGACAATATAAGTGGTAGTGACAATGAGTCTACACTTGTATTTTAGGGTGGCAGTATGGGGAAAGGAAAGGAGGTTGTAGCCTCATATTGGTTGGTGTCATAGAACTCAGGGAGTTGGATCTTCCTTCATGTTGGTGCTTGGAAATCAAGGTGTCGGTGCCTCCTTCTGGTTGGTGTCGAATAATTCAAGGAGTTGTAGATTCCTTCATGTTGGTGTCTATAAATCAGAGAGTTGTTTCCTCCTTCCAGTTGGTGCTAGAGAATTTGGAAGTTGGTGCTTTCTATGAATGTATTCTTGATATGTATAAAAACTCATTCTGGGGTTTTCTCCCATTTGGATTTCCACATAAATTTTGGTGTATTGTGCATGTGGTTATTTGATGTGATGACACTGCTTATGGTTATATGCTCATGATATATTGAATGAAATCATAAATGATACACTGTTGATAAATTTGAGGTTTATATATTGTGATTGGAAGTGGTAAAAAGTGATCATATTGATTCACCTCCCCTGCTCAGTATTCAAACAACTAGTATCAGATCATTTCCTTCAAGAAAAATTCTAACCACTAGAAGGTAGATCATGAAGAGAAATCGTTTGTATAGGATTGGAATACCACATTTCGATGGCCGGAATGATTTAAAGTATGATATGTGGAGAAAAATAATGAAAACATTTTTATAGGAATGGGAGTATGATGTTTGGTACTCATTTGTTACAGGATATGCTAGTTCAAAGAAGCCAAAGAATGAAACCAAGAAAGAATTGAAAAGGAACAAAAAAATTGCAATGGATTTCATCATGGAAGGATTATGTGATTTAGTAAAAGATAAAGTGGGACAATGTTCATCATCCAAAGAAATTTCAGATAAGATACATAATATATACTTTAATGAATCCCATTCTATCACAGAGCTAGAGGATACCAATCAGAATAAAGAAGATGTTGAAGCAGAATGAGAAGAAATATGGTCTTCATATCAGACAGATTCAAAAGACGAATATCGTGAATAAGGCATAGTAAATCTTGAAGTGGAATTAATCAACAATTTAAATGATCTGATGAATGGAAGGAAGACGAACAAGTCACTCAAGGAATAATTGATCAATCAAAATAAGGGGTCTCAAAATCCCAACGTTGAAGAAGTATAGAATATGATTACAAACCTAAAAGTCCAAATAGAAGAAGCCATAAGGATTGAAGAAGCATGCAAAAGTCAGTTAGAAGAAAAGCAGTTTTTGGAAGCAGAAATAATAGCACAAAGAAAGGAAGTAGAGATTATGGAAGAAATGGTCAAGCAAGAAATGCATATGTGACTCCATACAATATTGAATGTTACAAATTCCATAACTATGGACACATAGCTCGTGACTATAGAGGCATGATGGACACTTCTAAGAAAGGGAAAATTGATATCAAATATAAGAAGATTTGAAGAAAACAAGAACATGTAAAGGAAGAACAAATGAATGAAGAACACCCAAAAGTTATAATCTCGGGATTTGTAGTAGTACGAGATCAGAATAAATCTATAGGAAAAAAGGAAGATGTAAGATACATGAAGGTTTGTAGAAGAAATGAAAAACAAGAAGAACGGGTGAATGAAAACCAGGTCCCAGAGATCGTACTCACAAGATTTGCAACAACGCAAGATCATGATGAATTTATAGATAAAGAGGAAGATGCCAAAATTCAGGAATATTATGAAGAGGAAGATCACTCTGCATTAGGGTGGCTTCCTCCAACTTTATGAGCCATTTGTCTTGGAGACTCCTAGTAAATATGAATATTGAAGAGGGGGACTCTAAGAAGAAACTCTACAAATCAAAGAACTATCTTTCGAGCAGTCTAAAGTGTTTGTAGATGTTGGGAAAGAAGTTTTGGAGTAAAGTGAAAAATGTCTTTTGGAACACATTTCCATGCATGTATCAGCTAATAGTTATGAAATACATCATTAGCACATTTTTCATGTAGAGGTTCACGATTATATAGAGGATTTCATGTATGTATTCGGGCAGGGATATATTCAATACAGATTGTTGCATACATGTAGAGTTTGATTTACAGATTGAATAGATAGCTTGAAAAACATAAATATGTAGTGATTAGTTGCAGAAGATTCAAAGAAGTATTCAAAATAGTAAAGTGGCAGATGGGTCAACATTGTATGCAGTTGAGTAACATAGTCATGGACAATTTTATGACATATGGACAGAGATGGATTCATGAGAGCTTTGATAGGTCTAAATAGATATATGACAATGAATGAAAGCATATTAACAATTGGAATCAGTGGAATCAATGAAATCAATGGACAAGTGAAATAACTTAGTCACAAGAAGGAAATCAATAAAAGGCACAACAGAACAAGGGAAGATAAATCATCAACATAAGCTATATCTTCATAAGGAAATTGTTGAACAACATGGTCATTAATGTGAACATGACAAGCCATGAAGATTTGAAGTCAAGTAACTTTGAATTCTTTTTATATATGTCAGTGAATTACAAGAGGAAGCACCAATGGATAAGAAGCACCAAAAGAGAGGAAAGAAAGAAAGTATAGGAAATCCTCACATTGATCTACATGACATCTTGCAGAGAAGTCAAGGGGATATAAATTATCATAGAAAGAGACTAGATTAGAAGCATGAATACAGGGGGAGACATATCAACAAGGGGAGTTACCCTTTTTCCTATGATGTTAAAGAGGAACAAAGATAAATATCAGAAGAGAAAGATCAAAAGAATGAAGATAGGGGGAGCATCCCCAAAGGGAGATACCCATTTCCATTGATGTCAAAGGGGGAGAAAAACATGAGGAGAGAAATATCAGTAGCATTGGTCATAGGTGGAGTATGAGTGTTTCCATCAATTCCAAAGGGGGATATTTTTGGACAATTAGTCATCATTGATGTTGTTGGATAGTTGGTTGTCATTGATGTCAACAAGCAGTGGTTGTCATTTATTTCAACATATGTGATGGGTTTATTTGGAGAAGTCTCCAAAGTGTTCCCCTTATGGCGTAGCTCTAATCATGGCCCTCACGAGAAGAAACTTTGAATAAGTCTACAAGAAACCCATAGGTGTGGTCATGAAGCCATGAGTTTTTTTAGGAATAAGGACATGAAAGACAGTGTAAATATGAGTAACAAACTCATATATGGATAGTCCATGTCATATCATTTCCAATGGTAGGTGGAACATCACGTAGTTCCTCATGGTTGAGGAGTTATGAGGACATGAAGTTGGAAGCCCCGAAGATGGGTTAAGAAACCTCTAATTGGTTGCAAGTCATTAATAAAAGGGTAAAGTGGTTGTAACAAGAAAGTTCAAGAAGCCCTAAAGTTAAGGAAAGATATTACTTATAAAAATTATATATACACCTCAAGAAATCACTCATAAGTACATTCACATACACAAGTTCATTCAATATCTATAGAAGTGAGAAAGTGATTCTTATCTAAGGTAACCAAGGATATATGAGGAAAATTCCAGAGGGAAGATGAAGTGAATAAGGGAGAAATTCCAAGGGAGGATGAATTCTTGTGATGAAGTGTTCTAAGGTATGTTATTTAAAGGTCATATTACCATTTTCTCTATAACTGTTTTTCTAGAATGAATCAGATAGTGAAAATTGGAGGATGTTGAGAAGACATACCAAGGTACCTGTGGTAAACATTTTAGCTTATGGGTCATTGTTTGTTTGGCGATACACTATGTGGAAGATAGGGTTTTTGGATACTCCTTAAATTCGTCTCAAACATGTGTTTCAGGTAAAACAGTCATAACTTATTCATAGAGGATCCAAATTATATGAGACCAATTTCCATAGAAATATAATAGTATTTAGTATACTGTGTGCGAGTTTCGGAATCAAATATAAAATATTGAGCGCAGGGCATGTTGTACAATTTTTCTCTCCATAATAGGATACAATTTAGGAAGGTTTGTCATTTTCTCTATAACTTCTATTTTGAGAAGTTTCAGACCCTAAAATTTTGAGGAGATGGAAGAAAGATATCAGATTATCTATGGTTAAAATTTTAGGCCTTTATTCATTACAAGTATGAAGTTGTGCTTGTTTAAATGTAGGGTTTGTGACTAATCCAAAAATAGTCTCATGAGACTGAGGTAAATTTTGAAGAAGATGATATTCTCTTGTTGATGAAGTTGAGGAAGAGCTACAAGTTTGTAGTCTTATGTATCAGGTCAGTTACAGGATTAGAGTTATGCTTATGTGTTAGTTTTGAGGCTTATTCTTATGTTTTTATAGTACATGTATGAGGTGCATGTCTTGATGATGTTAGTAAATGTTGATGTACACCTTAATGATGTTATGGTACATTGATTAGTAGCACATCTTAGCTATATTGGTATCTTGGTATTGTGGCTATCTCGGTTATGTTTAAGTCACTCCATTGGTGATATCCTATGATGTACAATACATGGTGCATGGTTGATGTACTTGGTTTGGCACATGGATGATACATGAGATGATACATGGTTGATGTACATGGTATGGTACAGGTTTTGGTACATGGCTAATGAATGATATGGTACATGTTTTAGTAAATGGTTGATGCATGATATGGTACATGTTTGATGTACATGGTATGGTACATGTTCTGGTTGATGGTTGATGTACATGTTTTGGTGATGGTTTTGTTATCCATGTGAGTGGATCTGGGTACAGTTGGTTGATGATGGTATATCAATGACAGAGATAGTGATAGGTTGGATGATTAGTTGATCATCAATTATAGGTTGATGTGACAGTGGTAGTCATAGGTTGATTTGATAGTGGTAGTCACGGGTTGGATGAAGTGGTAGTGACAGTGATAGATTGGTTGATGTATTGGTGACATTGGAAGTGACAATATTAGTGGTAGTGAGAGTGAGTCTACACTTATATTTCAGGGAAGTAGGATGGGGCAAGGAAAGGGGGTTGTAACCTCCTTTCGGTTGGTGTTGGGGAAATCATGGAATTGGATCTTCCTTTAGGTTGATTCATGTAAATTGGGGGGTTGGTGCCAGAGAATTCAGAGAGTTTTATCTTCCTTCATGTTGGTGTATGTAAATCAGGGGGTTGGTGCCTCCTTCCAGTTGGTGCTAGAGAATTTGGGTTTTTGGCTAGTCCTGAAACTAGTATCAAACAAGTGTTCCAGATAAAATAGTCATAACTTCTTCATAGAGGAACCAAATTATGTGAGACCAATTGTAGTGGAAAGATAACAGTTTTTAGTATATTTTAGGTGAGTTTCAGAATCAGAGTTCAAATATTGAGTGCGTTCCATGCTATACAAGTTCACTCTCCAAAATACGTTAAAATTCAGGAAGGTTTTCCATTTTTGCTATAAATTCTATTCTGAGAAGTTTTAGACCCTGAAATTTTGAGGATGGGAATAAATATCTTATAGTATTTATGGTTAAAATTTCAAACCTTTATTCATTATAGGTACGGAGTTATGCTTGTCGAAAGTTAGGGTTTGTGACTAATCCAAAACTAGTCCCGTGAGACTGCGATAAAGTTTGATGAAGATGCTATTCTCTTGTTGTTGAAGTTGAGGAAGA
>CBVK0102607845.1:0-11042 GCA_900067695.1 Picea abies
CAAAGCCAATTTCACTTGAACAACTCACTATATAATGTTAAAGTAGGCCATCCATCGAATACCAACACTTAATTGTTCTTGAAGATCACACCCCTATGGCAAGTAGGTTTTCATATACCTTCATCTTAATCATCAACATTGTTTCCTTTGTGAACCGTAAATGGGAGGTGTATAGCCTATCTGTCTCACCAACATGGATTCCTCTAGAAAACAAATATAATATATGTTCTCAACAGTTTATATAAAACTCAACTAGCAATGCCAAAGTCTCGTCGGCTAGGATAACAAAACCAGTCTACCATCCCCAGTCGAATCAACCCCGTGAGGAAGAAGTTGAACTTCTTGGATCTGAGTTGGAGTAAAACAAGTCGACCAAGTCAACTTAGATGAAAGCAGGTCGACCAAGTCGAGTCAATCACATTCGGGTTGACCAATTCGAGTTGACCACAGTCAGGTTGACCAAGTCGAGTCAAACCGACCAAAGAAAATCTTAGTCAAACCATGGGAAGATCTGATCGAATAGAAGTTGTTGACAGTCGATTACAAAAGATGAAAATGACCCATGAAGGAGTTGAAACACTCAAAGGTGATTTAGGTCAGCCAACAAGGAAGAGTATAACCCAGAGGGAGAATTTAACTACCAACTGAGGAGGAAAATATTTGGGAGGTCGATGTTTTTAACCCACGATGCACAAATACGCCTTAGAAATTTTGGAAACCCACAACAAAATATATATATATATATATATATATATATACAAAGCCAATTTCACTTGAACAACTCACTATATAATGTTAAAGTAGGCCAACCCACAAAAAAATATATATATATATATATATATATATATATATATGCAAGTCTATTTTGATGTTCATTGACAAAGAAAAACATATGCAAGTTGATTTTAATATTCACCAACAAAGAAAAAACATATGGGGCGAAATTGATAGCAAGTGAGTTTGAAAAATGTGTATATGGTCCATTGGTGGCAGACGAATGCCCAAACAACCCTGAATTTCGATATATATGTCATCTATGATTTATGGGAAAAATGAAAATGCTCTAGCAAGTCGAGAATATAACCAATGACTATAAAACGAAATTAGAAATCCCCATTGAAATAGTAATGGATCAGGAAGAATGGTCATTGATTCTAAACTCAAAATCAATGCATAACTATGGATAAAGAGTTGTTAGGTTAGCTTATGAACCCATAACGATCATATTCATATTAAACAAGCTCAAGTCCAAACTGGTATGAAATTCTATTTGCTAAACAAAATGTAGACAATCATTAAGTTACAATGCACAAATTAACCATTCATGAACATTACAACCACAAACAATAATCACACATAAACTCATAATTTACCCTCAAAACCAAAATGAGAAAACTAGCATTCTTTTGGATTAAGCGAGGCTCTTTAGTATTCAACAATGGGTAAGTTACAGGCTCTTTGGTTGTATCTATGCTCCTCAATGTCATCTAGGAAGTTGATTAATACTATACATAACTTCTATATTCATCATAACATCATTCAAAATCCAATAATGTGGTGATAGATTGGATTAGCCCGAATAGAACCTAATGATTTCTAATCTCTACCCATCCAAATTGTTATTTGTGACCTACCTAATCCAAGTGAATGAATTTTCTCTCTACATCATTCATATCCCAAAGAATCCCTTTCTCATTTTGGGAATGCATGATATAAAATGTTGAGTTGACTGGGAGGAAAGTTGGAAGGTCAGGCATCCCCAACGCTTCATCTTCTCTCTAGTCCACTTCTCCTTCTTTTTTTTATTTGTTTGTATTTTATCCTATGTGGAAAATGTTTTATAAATACAATAATATATTTCCCAGCTTTACATACATTACATACAAAATTGGAATTCAATCATGATGGCATGGGGCCCTTCATGCCAACAAGTAAACCTCCTCCGTCGTCCATAACCTTAACTTTGCATGTGTTGATCATCTTAGAGTCTTGTGCAGATAGTCGGTTGTTCTTGTAGGATCTTATTCGGATCACACCTCCTCATTGTGAGGCTTTTGGTCCCAAAAATCTGCTAAGGATAGATCATGAAACTTTCTTTTGATTTGGTTCCTCTCATACCAATTTTCTTTCCTTGCAGTCTTTCCTTTGAGACCAATCTGCTGCATTTCTTCTTGTCCTCTGTGAGTTGTCTTCTCCTTGTGTTGCAAAACTATGTCTTCCTTCAACTCCTCAAGTCCATGAGGTGCATTGCCTTCAACAGTCAGAAGAACTTGATGTTTTTCCTCCTCATCTAGCATGGAGGGTTTGAAAAACTTCAATTTTTCCACGTTCACCATTGAGATGATTTGCATATAAGGTGGAAGTTTCAGTCTAAAATCATTCCCATTCACTTGATCGATGATCTCAAATGGTCCATATCTAATGGGCTTGAGTTTCTTTGTTTCTCCTTGCAATATTTCCTTACAGAGATAGAGAAACACCTTGTCTCCAACACAGAATTTATGATCCTCCCTATGTTGATCATGTGTGGCTTTGTACAACCGTTGGCTCTTCTTTAGCTACTCTTGAACCCTTAGATATATATGATTTCTCTTTTCCATGAATGTGCTTTCCTTATGTTCTTCTCCTTGTAGTTTTGATTCTTCCTTTTGTTGTCCATAAACAATGTCAAATGGTGAAGGAGGTAAATAACCAAAACAAGTCTCAAAAGAAGACTTATTGGTGGAGGAATGAAGCACTCTATTGTAGGAGTGTTGAATGTATACTATCTGCTTGTCCCAAGTATTTAGATGTTTTTTATTGTAACCTCTCAACAATTGCACCAGTGTCTTGTTTACTACCTCAGTTTTTCTATTAGTCTGAGGATGGAAGGAAGAGGAGTACTTCAACTTGGTATCCATTCTTTCCCAACACATTGTCCAAAATATTCCAAGAACGTCTTGTCCCGATCAGATATGATGGAGGTTGGCAATTTGAAATGTACCCAGACATGGATGAAAAATAGTTCAGTTGCTTCTCGTCCAAAGATTGTGTTTTTACAGGGAGTGAGCACACACATTTTACTGAAGTGGTCTACCACAATGAACAAGTAGTCATGGCCTCTATGATTCATAGGAAAACCTCCAACAAAATCCATGGATATGTTTTCCCAAGACTTGTTTGGTACTGGAAATGGCATGTACAAACCAAGTTTCTGGTTGCTTGGCTTGCTAGTGCTTCAAAGAACACAACCTCTAACAAACTTTACCACCTACTCCTGCATATTTGTTCAATACACATACTATTGTAGATTCTCAACCCTAGAGGTGTGTGCTTCTCTCATCAACTGAAATATTCTATCTCGGGGTATGCATAGTTTGTCTAGTTTGTACAACGATTGATAGCATCAAAAGTGCAATGGAATGAAACACACAAAACACTATTTTATGCAAAGCAAGGGACACTGGGAAAATATGATTCCAAACCCCTTGAGGGGAAATTTTATTAATCAATCATTCCATTATGTTTTTTTCATGATACAAATGATCACTTTATATAATACTAAGTGATCCTAACAAATATGTTATATTTAGCTTATTTAGTTAAACTAAATATGTGACTAATTTTAATAATAACCCCCTAACTATGTCCTATGACTCTACACAAGATCTCCATGATTCTCTCAAAAATATTCATCCCTACATTTACTCATTTCTCTCCATCCCTCACTCCTACATAGAGTCTCTAGAATAAGTCTACATTATTACAATATCAATCATGTTATTTCATTAAACATTACAAATAGGAATGTTCCCTCCTTCATGAGAAATCTTCATTAAATTGGTCCCTTCTCTCTTCTAGGTTCTGTACTTTTTTTCCCTTTGTCTTCATCTTCATTTTTCCATGGTATTTGTTCTTATTAGTTCTCAATATTCTTCTTGTACCTGCAAAACATAAACATTGTTGAAGTCCATATAAAACAGTAGCCATCAATCGTTGTATCTGATGGTTCTCTAGGAAGCCCTTTCTCATACATGGTTCATCAACCATTCTTCAATCATAATAGGCATACCTATACCTTTATTCCCCTTACATCACCATCATCATCATCCTCATATTAGGTATTTGGCATACCCGTATCCATACTCTCTATGCTCATGCATCATACTCCCAAGGAACAAAAACTATTCATGGAATCCTATCCATGAGTTCCCTATCATCTCGCAAACTTATGTTTCATATTTTTCCACGCAAGCCCCTTTTTCATGACTTGAAATCCCCTTTTCATTCTCAACTTATTCAAGTCCCTTTTTCATGAATTGAAATCTCAATGACTACCTCAAATCAGAGTTTATGTCATATGTGGATTGCCTCAAATCAGCAGTGTTGTCCACAGTTGAGAAAATTTTCTCTCGTGACTACATCAATGGTTTCAACTGACCACAAACCATACATTGCAAAGTGATCATTTTTAGAATACCATGACCTTAACAAATTATGGGGAATAGATGCCTCATCAAACTTACATCAATATTGACTCAGGTACATACAATTTCATTTCAACTTAGGAAAATATAGCCTTTATACAAATCCAATACCAAGACAATCATCAATACATTATTCAAGGACCATTAAACTTCTGAAGGATGTCATACTTCATAGATTTATTATATATACATCTCAATTTTAACACACAATATTTATTCTTTACCTTGCTTTGTCTGCTTCTTTGTTCTTCACACTTCCACTCCTTCATTTATGGTGCTTTGGTGTTCATGTCTTTTGCTGCTTCTTTCTTTTGTTTTTCTTGCATCCATGTCTTTGTCCTTTCCTCTTGCCTCTTTATTCTTTTTGTTCGCGGATAGGAGTCCTTCTTCTTTCACTTTGATGTGGATTCCTTCTGAACCCTTTATCTGAATATCCATAGTCATTCTCGTGTCTTCCTCTGTGAGCTTCTCCATGCTCATTGTGAGATGCAAATAGCCTCTGCAGTAACAAGTTTGTTTCACCCTGCTACACAAAACTTCACTAAGATTCTCTCTTGGACTTGGTCTTCTAGTATTCACGGTTCCTTCCGCTAGAATATTCTGAGCTTCCTCTGCTCCTTAGCTACCATAGTTGTAGGCTTTTTCACTTTCTCACTTTCCTTCAAGAGATTCACCTGCTCCTTTATCTAGAAAACTCTACCCACATTTTCAACTGTGGAGCTCTCTCAACAACTTCTACCTAACCGCAACTAGAAGTTGTTCATGTTTCTATTATAACTTTCTTTCCATAGGGTTCTGCCACAAATCTCCTTTTCTCTTGAAGTATGCATCCTTTTCTCTTTCTGCATCATCTTTCATTTCTCTATCATGGAGTCAACATCATATGCATTATTCATTAGCCTTCTTTCTTCTATCATCTTCTTTTGTCCTAGAGTCTACATCTTCTTGCACAATATTTTCTTTGAATCTTCCACATAATACTTGCATAAAATTGCTCTTGTAGGAGCGACGCATTCCTCCAACAAGACACTTGTAATATTTGCAATTACATGCTTACAAATATGTTTCTTATTGGGTTGTGCAAAAACAAACAAGACACATATGACCTTGGTTTGGCAAACTTAACTTCAGTTTACTTGGACTCCAAACTTCTCAATTTGACTACAATTCATTACTTCAACAAACTCTTATAAAATGACTTGACATAATTCCCATGGTGTCAGGTAACACCGATCATGCACCCTTAATAATTACACATCCATGACTTCTTTGAAATTCAGTATTTTTTTCATCTTTGACATTCACTTCATTAAGTAAGACTTCATTACATAACCACAATCTTTTGATGCACCCCTGAACTTGAATTTGACATGAATTTTACTTACTTGACTTGACTCGACTCGTGACATCCATATCTCTGGACTTAACAATTACATGACTCTTTGCATTAACTTGCAAAAGTACATGACATGTGGACATTTTCAACATTCCATGACATGCACTTTAGCTCTAACTCAATAAATCTCAAGTACATACTCAGATATTTTGAATCATTTAAAAACAATTTCCTTTGGCTTTGATTCAACCTTTTGAATTTTTTTTAACTTGATTCTTTGACTATATTTGAGTTAGTGATAAAAAAAAACTACAATATTTACATTGCCACAACTACCAAATTTCTTCAAACAAGCTCGATGTCTCATATTTAAAGAAAAAATAATATACCTTGAAACAGAGTGTTCTGCTTCCTTTTCTGTACACCATCTCTTATGTGCAAACTTCAAACTGTCACTGCAACACATCTCCATGTTCTTTTCCTCGAACACTGAGATTTTCCTCATATTGATGTATATTTTGCAATGGGTTATCAACACCGATTACAACTTCCAATCTTCAATGAGATCCCAACTTGAATCTAGTAGTGCCAACAAGTGGACGGCTTGAGTTAGGGAAATTTTGATTCAGATCGTTGCGCTCAGTTCCCTCCTTAACTAACAAATTTATTCTCGACAAGGCGACGGTTCTTCTTTCTTCACACTACAGAAAAATCTATTGATATGTGGCATCTCGTAGCATCAAGCGTGGATATACATAAATCCCAGTGCCCCCGTCAAGAAGCCACATGGTGTGGACAAATCAAAATTCTCACACTACCAATCTATTCTCACCTCTTATACTAATCTCTCACAGTCTTTCATTTCCCTCGCTCTGATACCAAAATGATAGCATTAGAAGTGCAACGGAATGAAACACACAAAACACTTCTTTATGTAAAGCAAGGGATACTCGGAAAATATGCTCCCAAACTCCCTAAGGGGAAATTTTATTAATCAATCATTCTCATTTGTTTTTTCCATGATACAAATGATCACTTTATATAAGACTAAGTTATCCTAATAAATACATTATATTTGTTGGAATACTAAGAGGGTGAATCACTTTTATCACTTTTAACCACATTATATCAACTTCAATTAAATCAGTAATATATCATCAATGTATCATGAGCATATAAACATAAGAAGCATCACATCACATCAAATACATAGTACACCAGAATTTACGAGGAAACTCAAATGGGAGAAAACCACATAATGCTTTCTTATATATAAAAGATTACATCCATTGGAAACACCAACTTCCTAATTCTCCAGTTGCAACCAGAAGGAGGCTACGACCACCTATTTATAGGCTACAACTCCCTGAATTCTCTTGCTCCAACTAGAAGAAGGCTACAACCCCCTAATTCTCAGGCTTCAACCTGAAGGAAGCTCCAACTTCCTATGTTCTCTGGAACCAACTGGAAGGAGTCTACAACCCCCTTTCCTTACCCCATCCTATAGCCTTGAAATATAAATGTAGACCAAATATCATTACCAATGTCACTTCTACTATCATTGTCACTACCTCTGTCACTGTCACTATCTCTGTCATTGCCTCTGTCACTGCCACGGTCACTTCCTCTATCACATCAACCTATAACCTGTCAACCTGTCACTATATCTGACATGTCTCTGTCAATGTACCATCATTAACCTGCTATACTAGAACATGTACCATATTATGCATCAACTATGTTCCAACAAATGAAGTATAACATGCATCAATCATGTACTATAATATATGCCAACTATAGATACCATAACTTCATATAACATGTACTAAAGCATCAACCTCATATAAACTAGTACCATATACCATGTAAATCATGTATAGATCTATACCATATCATCAATGAAGTATGTCAAAAACCCAAACATATGCCTCATCCATATACCACCACACATCAAGTGTATACCTCAACCATACATCCACATCTCAAATCTAAACCATAACAATTATACCATAATCAGATACAAGAATATACCTCTATCAACCATGAAGCCAAGATGTACCTCAATCATGTGTCAAACCAAACATACCTCAAGCATGTATCATACTATAACCATGTAGAACCATCACAACAAGTACATAAGCATACCAATACATTTGTAGTTAACCTGATGCACAGTAGATTTGACTTGTAAGCTCACTTTTGACTTATGGGACCTGGTATCATCATAGCCCCCAAAATTGTCTTGTCCTCACAGGAATAAGGCATCATGTAATGCGGTGCCTCCCGTGATGATCCCTAAGCAACCCGCAGGGGTGCCTCGCAGGACACTAGTGGTCTGACCCGCGGGGGCCTACCAAACTAGGTTTTTCTTAGCAAACTTCACTCTCCTATGCAACCCCAAAACTCCCACACTCTTTTCTTGTCGCTACCTCATATTTCTCCATCGCTAACTTGACAAATAGATCACTAGTTCACTAGAAGATGTTCAATAGAATAAGTGAGTGAATGTACTTGTGACTAACTCCTTTAGGTGTATATATACTTTTCTAAGTAACCTCTCCCATTAAAATTAGGGGCTTCTACACTTTATTGTTACAACTACTTTACTCTTTCATTAAAGACTTGTGACCAACTAGTGGCTTCTTGACCATTCTTTGGGAATTCTAACTTCACAAGGCCATTAATCCTTAACCGTCAGGAACTACGTGGCATACCACCTATCACTGGAAATGGCACGATGAGGAATATCCATTCATGAGTGAGTTACATGCATTTACACCATCACGTGTGACCATATTCATCAACCAACTTCAGGTCCCATAACCATGCCTTTGGGGCTACTAGACTTTGTTACTGGACTTCTTCAAGGGTTGACATCAATGACAACCAATATTTCAACAATATCTCCCTTTAGCATTTATGGAAACATTGATGGCATGGTAACACTCATGCTCCCCTTGTGACCATTTCCTATGACCATCACTCCCCCTTGTGACCATTGCTCCCCCTTGTCTTCATGCATCCATTCTCTTTTTTCATGCCTTTGTTCTCTCTCCCCCTTTGAAATCAATGGCAAAAGGAAATTCTCCTTTCTTCTTCCTCTCCCCCTATCTGCAAGCCTCTTCTTTTTCTTCATGGTGTTTCCTTGTGTAAAAATTTGATGTATATGAAAAGCATTCAAAATATTATTAACTTGTATTCTTCAAGCCTCTTGCATTTCTCCCCCCTGTCTAACTATGTTTGGTGGTGTGTGGATCATTGAGGGGCAGAAACTACTCCAATTTTATATCAAAGATACTCAAAATTCTCCTTTGGAAGGGGTTTGGTGAAGATATCTGCAATTTGTTTTTTTGTCCCAATGTATTATAGCTTGATGTTGTTCTTTGTAACCTATTCATGTAGAAAGTGAAACTTGATCATAATGTGCTTCATTTTGGAATGCATCACTGGATTCTTAGAAATACTTACATCACTAGTGTTATCACATAGTATTGAAATGGGCTCATCATACTTCACTTGTATATCCTGCAAGATTTGTTTCATCCAGAGCACTTGAGTGCAAAATGTTGCCACTACAATATATTATGCTTCTATTGTGGACAAATATATTGATGATTGTTTCTTGCTCAACCATGATACCAGAAAATCACCTAAGTAGAAAGTTGTTCCACTTGTACTTCTTCTATCATCAATACAACATGCCCAATCTTCATCTGTGTAAGCTACCAAAGATAAATCATTCCCTTTTGGATACCATAATCCAAACTTTTGTGTTCCTTTGATATATCTAAATATCCTCATTACTGTCGTAACATGTGTTTCCTTTGGTGTTCCTTGAAACCTTGCAACATGTCTAACTACCTAAATCACATCCATTCTAGACAATGTCACATAGAGTGTTGCCAATCATTAATCTATAGAGTCTCTGATTTGCATCCTTAGAATCATCATCCTTTCTTAATTTGCAGCTGGTCTGCATAGGAGTACTCACGGGGTTGCAATATTCCATTCCAAACTTCTTTAACATTTCCCTGATATACTTAGTTTGAGATATGAAAATACCTTTATCACGCTGACATATCTGTAATCCAAAAAAGAAATTCAACTCACCAAGCAGAGACATCTCAAAATCATTCTTCATGTCTTTGGAAAACTTTGGACTCATCATTTCATCATCGCTTCCAAAGATAATGTCATCTACATAAACTTCAATGATCAATATACTATCTTGATCCACCTTTATGTAGAGGTTGATGTCTACATTTCCCTTCCTGAATCCTTGTTGTTGAAGATACCTGTCTAGTATTGAATACCATGCTCTAAGGGCCTGCTTAATTCCATACAGTGTTTTCTTCAGCTTGCACACATAGTATTTCCTTTGAGACTAGAAATTATTTTGGTTGTTCGATGTATACTTCTTCTATTTCTCTATTAAGAAAGGTTGATTTAACATCCATCTAATACACCTTGACTCTTTTGGAACATGCATATGTTAAGATCGATTTGATTGCTTCTATATTGGAAAATGGGGCAAAGGTTTCTTCAAAATCTATACCTTCAACCTGAGTATATCCTTTGCATACTAGTATTGCTTTGTTTCTGGTTACCCTTCCATTTTCATTCAATTTGTTTCTAAATACCCACTTTGTGCCTATCACTTTTTTGTTCTTTGGTCTTGGAACCAGTTCCCATGTATCATTCTTCTCTATCTAATCTGACTCTTAATCCATAGCCTTGATCTAGTTTTCATCTTTGTTGGATTCTTCAAAAATTCTTGGTTCGACTATGGATAGCAGTGCTAGGTGTTGTTGTTCTGGTGAACGTATTCTTCTTCAGGTTTCAACTCATGCATCCTTATTCCCAATAATCTTTTCCGGTGGATGATTTTTCTGTACTCGTCGACTAGGTTTCTTGGGAGGTATTTGTTGTGCATCTTCCTCTTGGTCTGCTTCTAGCTTCTCTTCTTCTTCTTATGCTTCTTCTTCTATTTATTCTTCTTTTAAATATTTTTCTTCATTCTTCTCCCTTGAATATTTGCTTCCTTCCTTGATCTTTTGTACATATTTCTCATCAATTGTTACATTTATGCTTTCCACAATTATACTGAGTCTCAATTGAAGCATCTATATGCCCTGCTCTTGCTTGAGTACCCAACAAATATGCCCTTGTCAACTTGGGAGTCAAATTTTTCAATCCTGCCATCTTCTCTTTTGATGTAGCACTTGCTTCCAAATACTTTG
>CBVK0102607870.1:0-27757 GCA_900067695.1 Picea abies
TCCTCCAACTTCGTAAGGCCATAACTCTCAAATCGTGAGGAGTTATGTGACGTTACACATACCACCAGAAATGGCATGACATGTACTATCCATATATAATATTATTATTTAAAAATATATCATAACTCATACCATTACCCATCAAACAAACTTGGGTCCGGTCCTCCAACTTCGTAAGGTCATAGCTCTCAAACCATGAGTTATGTGACATTCCACATACCACCATAAATGGAATGACATGTAATATCCATATATAATAGTATTATCTAAAAATATATCATAACTCATACCGTTATCCATCAAACCATAACTCATACCGTTATCCATCAAACAAACTTGGGTCCATTACCTAAACCTGGGGTCTCCAACTTCTCATGGCCATAACTCTCTAACCGTGAGGAGTTATGTGATGTTCCACATACTACTAGAAATGGAATGACAAGAACTATCCATCTAGGATAGTTTACCTAAAAAATTCATTGTCCTTCATCTCATTATTTCACAATTAAGCATGGGTTCTCTTACTCCGCAAAGCATCTTCCCGTGAGGGATTTCACCATAAGGGGACCACTTTGGAGTTCATCCATATTTACTTCTTATCAAACATGACAAGAAAATAATGAGTCATATTTACATCAAACAATCTTGGGTCCATTACCCAAACCTTTGTGCTACGAGGCTTTCTTCAAGGGTTGACATCAATGACAACCAACCTTAATCAATAGGATCCTCTCCTTATTTAATTTTTCCCTTTGAATATTCCCCAAGAGCTGGTCTCTTTTGTTCCAAGTAATCATCATACAAAACCTTCATCATCTCCAACATAGCAAAGAATGTTTTTTGAAACTTTTTCTCATCCTGATAAAGTCCCTCTTCTGATGCCATCCTCTCACTTTGATAAGTTCTCTTTCTCAATCCAATCAATGGATTCTCTTCAACAAGCTCGCCTTCACCATGATGTATATTTTCCCTAGTTAACAAGAAAAACTCAAATCCAAACATCAACTAGCTCTGATACCACTTGATCTGAAAATATCTTTTACACAACAATGGTTGACTTATTAACGCATGTGTTTATTAACCATTTAGGAAGTTCAATGAAAGAGGAATAAATATGACAGACAAATAAACATATACATATCTGAAATAAAGCATAAATAACAGCAAACCATAAACACCAATGTGATAACGGAGTTCGGCAATCTCACCTACATCTCTGGGCCTTTGTCTCAGTGGGTGAGGCTTTCTTATTTCTATTCAAAACTTTAAAATGGAATCACGAAAGTGCCAAAAGGTTACAAAATTGATCTGGTCTTGTTCTAATAGATATCTAGAACCCCAAAAAGGAAACGACACTAAAATCAGATGACCGGAGCTCCCAAAAATGGCCTGCAAAGGTGCGCTCCTCAACAGCTTCCGTACATAAAAATGGATTTGGCTTGGAAAACCTGCTCTGACTGTCCTCTCATGGCCTCAATAAGGCCTAGTTTATATATATCTAAAGTCGGTAACCATCTCCCAACTTCCCCCCAAGATCTGTCCTCAAAATGGGCCCAATATCCCCTAATATTAGCCAAAAATCTCAAAAAACAACTGAATAAATCAATAAAATCACTGTAATATAGTATTGAAACCCACTTCTAAGAAATATTGGGGCACAACACCTCATGTGTTGGCCCCTGGGCATATGGAGTACCTCCACATGGCTACGGGCTAATATTTTGGCACGTTGGCCCCTTGGCTATTGGTCTTGGTCCTATGTTGTTGGGCCATATGGCCAAACGTTTTTGCATCCACATGCTCTTATATTTTAAACCCCCAACAAATAAGCCTTGGGTTATTCCCCTTCGTCATTGAGATATCCTAGCTGACCGTATCTAACCTCGAACTCTACACCAACTACAAAGGGAATAGGTCATATGCTATTAAGTGGTGTGTTGGTCCCAAACCAAGGGCTATACTTTGTGCGTGAGTCGATAGTTGGTAGGGTCATATTACATACGTCGTATGCACATGTCGAGGGATGGGGCTAGGCCCCATCCCTAACTCAATCTGAAAATACACCTTCACAAACATAAATACATGTTCCACCGATATGGGTTAAGACCCACCCGGTAGGTGGACTGGTAGCTTGGCCTACGGGAGAGCTTGGTGCCCAGGCAGGTCCATGGTTCGAATCCCATAAATCCAAACAACTTTTTCAATACAATAACCAACCAATGGGTGCCACGTGTCAGCCCATGTATGGGCCACATGGCATCTCATCATTCATCGATACAAATGCCACTTGTCAACCATCCATTGGTCCACCTATCTGCTGAGCTATCAACCACTATACCTACCACGCAAGCACCACATGTCATATGGATTGTATAAACCTTCCATGTCATCCATATGGATGTGCCATGTGTCACCACTACAAGGGTGACATGTGTCACTCCCTAATTGGTCCTCTGTACCTGTCCACGTCGCCTATCTGTATGCCCAATCAATCTCCCACGTCAATTTTATGGACCCTGCCACATCATCGCCAACTGTGCCTTCCACATCAGTTGTATGGCCTTTATATTAAGATGCCACATGGAACTGTATGGACTATACAACCATCATTTTTTGCTTGTTTGGCCAAATGAACAAATCACCATAAATTGAGAATACACTATATGTTTGAGCCTGTGCAAGGGTGACACATGTCACTCCTTGATTGGTCCCCTGTACCTATCCATGTCACTCGTCTATACGCCCAATCAATCTTCCATGTAATTTGTATAGACCCTACCACATCATTGCCAACTATGCCTGCCACATCAGTTGTACGACCTATACAGTAAGCTGCCACGTGGCACTATGCGAACTGTACATTCATCATTTTTTCCTATTTGGCCAAATGATCAGATAGCCATAACTTGAGAATGTAATGTATGTTTGAGCCCATTCAAGTTATGTTGGGTTCGTATTGGCGAGGCCTATGCACAAGTCCGTTTTGAAGCCATTCTGAGAACTTTGACTTTTAGGCTCCTGGATCTAAATCTAGATCAGTAAAGGATGGAGAGACTCCTAGTAGTATATTGGCATACAATGTTGTGGTTATAAAACTAACATATGAGGAAAAATATTTGAAAGGAGAGATGGTCAACATTTATCAAAAACCACAAGCATTGATTAATTATCTTATAGATACATTTTCAAATGAAGGAGATTGTGTTATGGATTTTTTCTCGGGTTCAAGAATTATGATCTAATATTTATGAAATCATACTTCAATATTATATTATTTTTAATTTATGTCTTTTAATAGTATCTAAATTCATTATTTATTTTGTATTTGGTGATTAGGTACAACACTAGTGTGTTGCTTACAAAAAGGAAGAAATCGCATAGCCATTGAAAGTGACCCAATGCAATGCAAATTTATTCAACAAATAATTAATGTTAGTCCAGCTCTTCCATATGAAATACAAGAAGTTGGATTGAGGAAAGGGTATTTTAGTTAATCAAAGGTGGAAAAAATTGTCAAAGGAACCTCAAGTACCATCAGGAGGAATGATTGGAAAGGATCACTTTGGAGAACTTGTGGATATCAAAGAGCCAATGGAAGAACAAAATGACACAATGGAAGAATAAAACGTCATTGAAGAATATGATAAAGTGTCTGTTGAGAATGATCAATTTGGGATATATGATATTGTTGATTAGTTTTAAGATGCTCTTGAAGACGATGCTCAATTTTGTAAAGTTTTGATGAGCTATAATTGTAATGTTTTCACTTTCAGATTTTAAAATAAGAATGAAGATGTATCTATTGTTTTTTTGTGATGAATCTTTTTATTGTTTTCGTTTTACTTTTATTTGTATGTGAATCACTATACATTGGAAAAATTTATTAAATGTTGTCATTTTTTACTTCAAATATATAAAAATATGAAAGAAAATGATAATTTTTTTATAAAATTTTGACTTTTTTTGTTCAATTATGTCCATAAAAATGCTTTATTTGACATATTATTTTAAGGGAATAGGTATCAAAATGTATAGGTTTTGAATATATATGGCTATAAAATGTATATTATTTTTCTAAATAATAAAAAATAATGTTATTTAACTACAATTGTTTTCTATGTATTGAAGTAAAGGTAAACAATGTGTTCAAAATGATGTTTTTCACTATATTTAAAAACTATGGAACAATAAATTAACTAAGGAAACAAATTTATATGAAAAATGGTAACTTCAAAAAAGTAAATGGTAAAAAATATTTGTAATATTGAAATAAGCATGGAAAATGACTAAAAATACCATTGAATAAAACAAAAATGAAATATTTGAAAATAGATGAAAAATAAGCATTTAAAAAAATAATATGGAAACATTGTGGATCGAAAAATTTAAAATATCAAAAACCACCTAAAAATGGAGGGGGGGCTACCGGTAGCACCATTTTTAAAAACAGGGTAAAAAATTGGACAACCAAAAAAACGATAACTCTGTAGAGTTCTCGTTACGTTGGTAACTATGTTTTTACAGTCTCAACTAAACCACCTACGCACATAGCTCTCACATCACCTACCATAGTGCTACCTACTGCTACTATACACTTTCCATCGTGCAACTCCATGTCACCACCACATCACCTCCATGCCACCGCCACCTCATGTTGATGTCATATACAATGAAATACCCATTTTTCCCCAATTTTTGAATTTCTCCAAAATTCCCCCAAAAAACATAAATTGAAATTCTTTTTGCAGTCGCCATGGAACTCTAAAATTAAACTTTTTGTGACCAATTTCCACCCTGGGCATGATAATTTTTTCTCTATGCGTGAAATTCAAATTTTCCATGTCAAATTCTCCATGCATTGCACTACAAAAATTGGGGCTTTCCCAATTTTTCCATGGCCATTCTAAAATTTTGCATTTTACAACCCCAAAAATTCCTACATAGAGATTAAAATTGGGGATTTTCAATCCCTAGGATAATTTTCCTCAATTACTTGATAAATTTCCCCAAATTCACTGCATTAATTTCAAAAAACATGTTGTAGACATCCCTTTCAAAACTTTTGTTGAATAGTTTGCATGCAGACTCTGCAAACTGGACTTCAACACTATATCTATGGCCCATACAGGCTTAGTGTTGAACCTGTGGCTCTAATACCACATTGTAAAATCCCCATTACTAGAAAAAAGACAAAAAAATTATTTGATACCACGTTGTAGCATTCCCATCCCCAAGACAAAAATTCCACACAAAATTTCCAACTCTGATACCACTAAATTAAATAAAAAAATTCTTCCTAAGCACATAGTTATACAAACTACAACAAATATATACATGCAAAATAATATAGGAAAAACCCATAACAGAAAATAGATAATTGAGCATATGATAAATGGAAAAATCACATAAAAGGTACTTGTATTTTATAAAAACTCACCAACTACGTGCATACCTCATACGTTCCTCCCAGGCATAGACTCTGTTGCTCATAAACTCTCAGCAGGAAATGAACACTGAATTGAGGCTAGAAACTCCACTAGGGAAGGATTCCTAAGCTAGACTAAGGTCCATTAATAGAAAAAATATACAGACTCAGGTGCAAACTATAGAAAATATCCTACAACCTCTCATTCCCCAAATGTTTGTCCCACCCTAGGAAGTGTGCCCCTTCTCTACTCAATAGTCCTCTGGATTCCCCACTTCCCTTTCGGGGCTTCAACAATAGGTTGGATATGAAGTCTCAAAGCCTTGTATCTACAACTTGGCACCTTGGAAAAACAATTCCCAACAATTATCTCACCTAGATATAATTTCTTACAAGCCTGACAACCCGCCTCTTCAACAACACACAAGCCTGAAAACCCACCTCTTCGACTTTGTTCCTCAGGTTACTAGTTGAAATCAGCTCCAAGTATAGGTATGGATGGTGATGGATGCAGAAGGTACATATGAAAAGAGAGGATTGATCCTCAGAATGATGAAGGAATGATGGGAAAATGAACTAAAATCCCAAAATATATCTCCATGCCTTTAACTTGACACTTATCACTTTATGAACTAGCTTTGACTCCACTTGGTGACTCATTCCCAAACTTTAGGGAATTAGGATAAATAAATATCCATACTTTGGAATTTAAAAAATATTTTTATAATTTTTCCTTGGACATAAGCCCCCTTGGCTTAGCCCCCTTTCCCTTCTAGTGGACTTCTAGCCACCCATACTCTTTTGTCTAATCGAGTCTGCAACAATGATATATTTTTATTAATATCATCATGTGTGATTACATTTTACAATGATAGGATTGCTAGAATTTTAGAATATAGGCTCTCTAGCCTAATCACACAAGCACTTTGGCCACAAACCATATACACAAAGGCTCTTTGGCCCAAAATATCATGGCTCACCAACCTATAAATTATACATACAGTTACAATCGGGGTTCAGCCTAGGGGTATCACAATGTTTGTGCTTTCTTTTGTTCTTATTCTGATTTCTTCTTCTTTAGATGATGACAGTGAGGATTAAAATCTACCTCCTCATGCTCACCTTTCTCTAGATGAGTCCATTTGAACCTGAACCTACACCAGTGCCACCACTTCCTAGATGGGGTCATTCAACATAAGAAGAATCTAGTGATATTATTAGTGGCCCTTTAGATCAACATCAAACACATTCATAGTTCTAGTGAACCTCTTCTCTCTTGGATCAAGTTTCAAAGACTCATGATCCAAAGACATTTTCACAAGCTTCAAGTCATCCATATTGGGATACAACAATGAACAAAAAGTATCTCTCTTTAATGGTGAATGATATTTTGGATATTTTACCTCTTCCAAAAGGAAGAAAAATTGTTAGATGTAAATGGGTATATAGAACTAAGTATGCATCAGATGGAATTGTTGAAAGACACAAGGATCAATTAGTTTCCAAAGGATTTTCCCAATTTTAAGGAATTGAATATATTGAAACATTTTCCCCTGTACCCAAAATGAATTCCATATACATTGTTCTAGCACTTTCACCCTCACATAAATGGGAGGTCCATTAGATGGATGTCAAATCTTCCTTCTTGCATGGGGATTTGAAAGAATAAATCTGCATGGAACAACCTCTTAGCTATGTCCATAATGACTCTAGGCTTGTTTTATGCCTTAATAAATCTGTTTATGTTCTTAAGCAAGCTCCTCGAGCTTGGTATGAAAAAATGGATATATTTCTTCTTGAAACCAACTTTTATAGATGTCATTCTAACACAAATGTCTATACCAATAAAGTAGGAAGCCATATCATAATCCTTGTACTTTATGTTGATGATCTTATCCTCACTGGTAGTGACCCAAAAATTTTAAACCATGTTAATC
The DNA here is from genome assembly GCA_900067695.1 of Picea abies. NCBI lineage: Eukaryota > Viridiplantae > Streptophyta > Pinopsida > Pinales > Pinaceae > Picea > Picea abies. Next base: position 7,363 of record CBVK0102607870.1, read on the forward strand.
GTCTTTGTAAATCCTTTAATCCTATCCCAATTTATTCTTAAGGGGGGATGTTAGGATATTTAGACACTTAGGAGTTAGTTAAGATCAATTTGGCCTAATGTGTCATTAGGTAAAAATTTGTTTCTTAGTGTGTTTCTTTAGTATGCATTTGTAGTTATAAAATCTGATAGTCACGATATGTTCCCAGCATCGAGTGATCCAACAGTTCATATTCTCCTCAATCTTAATGACTACATTTATCTGTGTCTTAGCACCCAATTGGTCCATGATCTCTATTTAAATAGCATGGAGGGTCATTTGTCGATGATTTATTGTGAGAAACTCTATTGTAAATCTCTTTGTAAATTTTTCTTTTGCATTAACAAATTGCTCCAAGTGGCCACTGTTGGAGTTACTTCACACACACCTAGGATTTATTTTTCCTAAGGTTATTCCTTGTTTATTATTCATAATTAGTCCTTATCCAGTCTCCTAAATTTTAGGGGAGAATATTCCACTTGAAGAATATTCTCTTTCAGTTGACACTTTAGTTTGACTAGTTGAGTTGAGTTTAGATGTTGCATTGGTTTTATCACCATGCAACATTGGGATCATCACGATGATAATTCTACTTTGCCTTGGGATTATCATCAGACTAGCGCATTACTCATGATTCGCTGAGTTAAATCCTCACGACTCTTTGTTCAGTCAGTTAACTGAAGACTAGTTGACTAGTTAACTCAACTAGGTGGCAATTCACTCCTGTAATTGCTTGAGAGACTAGACTAGGTGGCAGTTCACTCCCATAACTATTGGTGTGTAGACTAGGTCTCATATCACTTTATACCACCACTATGGTGCATTGGTTCATCTCCAGTGTGAACTCATTCAGTTATACATAGTATATCATGTGTAAATTATTCATTATTCACAACGGTTAATGACAATTCTTTCATTCTTTCTCTCCTTCTTCTTCTTTCTGCAATTCTCTTGGAAAATGTGTGTATTATTGTTTATATAGATGTATTATGTGTAGGTTCAACACATTTACATGGTATCAAATCTGACGGACTGCTAAGCAAAAGCTACACCAAAAAAATTTGCAGGTACAAAAGATTGAAGACAACAGAAAGATGGATTTCCAAAAAGAATTCATTCTTACACCTTACAACTATTTTGCATGGAAGGAGAAAATAGCCATACATATCTGAACCAAAGAGTTGTGAAATTTAACCTTGAATACATATATAGAACCAACATCAACCATAGAAAAATCCAAGTACTTAAATCGCATGGATGAGGCACTCAGAACAATTTGCAGTCTTATTTCTCCTGATCTCCTTTTTCACATATCTTCCTATAAGACTCCCAAAGAATCCTGGACCACCTTGGAAGGGATCTTTGGAAAATAGGATGATATGAGGGGACACATGCTAGAGGTGGGTTTGCTCACATTGGATCCAAAAATCTTCGATAATATCCAAGATTTCTTTACAAAAATCAAGGATTTATTGTCGCAACTCAAAGCTTGCAGGGTTGATAAATCGAAGGAGGAGAAACAAATGGTTATCACCATTCTATCCAAGCTTGGTATTTAATTCTCTATATTCCTATCCACATTCCATTCTTTTAGATTCAGCTCTGGAGCCACCTAGAAGATTCTTTCTCTTGAGGACTTTATCGAATCCTTGACGCAAGAGAAAACCAAGCTCATCAACATGGGAACAATCAAAGGCCAAAAGGCGCATCCACTTAGTGTGCAATATGGAAGCCACAAATATCAGAAATATAAGGATAAAGATAAACAAAAATCTTATGCACATCCGAAGAAGGAAGGGTACACAAAACCCTTCACCGATGCCTTCGGATCCAAAGGGGAAAAGGGGAGAAAAGGGGAGAAATGCATGTATTGTCACAAAAGATTCCATTCAGAATCCACATGCATGAAAAACAAATAGATATAATGTCTCAAATACTTCATCAAAACAACCTTGGAGATCGCATCCCTGAGGGTGCTAAGAAGAAGAAGCCAAAAGATCTGAATTCCAAGAAAGGCAATTCTAGCCATTCCTTGATTCCCATCAACTCCTCTCCCAATTCTTGGATCGTAGATTCATGAGAATCACATCACATGGCTACCTCAAAAGAAGTATATTCTTCTTTGGATTCATACAAAGGTCCTCCTATTCTGATGGGGGACAACTCTTCTGTCGAAGTCATCGACAAAGGAAGGATTGAACTCACCAACGAAAGCTTCGAGAACGTGTTGCATGTTCCCAAAATTTTTGTCAACCTTCTCTTTGTTTATCAGATGATGAATTCCAGCACTGGAAATAAATTCATATTCACACCAAATTCTTTGGACATCTACGAAATGCAAACCAACTCCAGGGTTTCTACTGGTGAAGTAAATCAATAGTCTAGATTGTATACATTTTTTGAATTCATTGAACCTAATTTTTCTTTACTACTTACTCATGATGATGAAAGTAGTAGGATATGGCATGAAAGGTTTGGGAATTTTAATTTCAGATACATGAAAAATCTTAGAAAGAAATTGTTTTATGGTCTATCAAAAATCCACTTCTCGAAGAGAGTGTGTGAGGGATGTATTCTCAGCAAACACCCTCAACAGAAATTCGACAAAGGAAAGTCTCAGAGAGCCTCTGCATCTTTAGATCTGATCCACAGTGACCTAATGGGTTCTTTTCTTCATCCATCCATCAACAAAGAGAGGTTTGTTCTCATTTTTTTTTATGATTTCTCACATTTTACTTGGATCTACTTTCTCAAGAAAAAATCCAAGGTATTTCAACACCTCAAAGATGTCAAAGCCTTGGTTGAGACACAGTCTAGAAAGAATATCAAAGTCCTCCAAACTGATAATAGTGGAGATTATGTAAATCATGAGATCCATAATCTTTTCCATGAGGTAGGGATTTAGTTGCAACACATAGCTCCCTATACTTCTCCTCAAAATGGAGTTGTTGAGCGGAAAAATAGATCTCTAAAGGAGATGGCATCTTGCATGTTGCATGCAAAGTCACTACCATAGAGACTATGGTTTGAAGCACTTAATTGTGAAACATACATCCAAAGCAGATCTCCCCATAGATATTTCAAGGATAAGGCCCCCAATGAGGCTTGGAGTGGCCTCAAACCGGAAGTTACCCACTTTCGCATTTTCGGTTCATGTGCATGGGCCCGTATTCCCTCTAAAAAGAGGAAGGCACTTGATCCACAGAGCAAAAAGTGCATTTTTTTTGGATACCCCGACATGTGAAGGGATATAGAATTACTGATCTTTCCTCAAACTGGCTCATCATTGAGCGAAGTGTCCAATTCGAGGAAAGTGTCTCGCATGCAGCTCTGCAGCCGCATGCAGACACCTTCATTTTTCCACCTGTCCAAGATTATGAGCATGCACATGATGACTCTTCTTCAAATAAGAGTTATAATTCAAAGGACTTAGATGATTCATATTTAGAGCTAGTACAGTCGAATTCAGAGTCAAAGCATCCAAATGTAGTTGCAGAGCCAGAGTAGAGGCCCAAGTGGGCACAAACTACTCTTCAGGATGCAGGGGATCTTGTTGGTGATCCAACCGATATTAGGAGGACTCGATATGATTTCAAGGAGCCTCCTGTTTCACTCATTAACACTAAACCATTGCCCTCCAGGCATCTTTTATTGGTTCAATATTCAGATACACAGTCTTATGGAGAGGCTGTTGGAAATCCCTTTTGGGAATCCGCCATGCAGGAGGTGTACAACTCCCTCCTCGAGAACCAAACTTGGGATATGGTTCCCCTTCCTTCTAGGAGGAAACTTGTCAGATGAAAACAGTTATATAGGACCAAGAGCATAGCATATGGACAGATCAACAGATACAAACTCATGATTGTTGCCAAAGGCTTTCAACAGGTTCATGGTATTGACTATGATGAGACCTTCACTCCAGTAGAGAAGATGGATTCCATATGATTGGCACTTGCCATTGCGGCATCCAAGGGATGGGAATTCCATCATATGGACATGAAGAATGCATTTCTTCATGGTGATCTCTTTGAGGAGATCTACATGGAGCAGCCCCAGGAATTTATGCAAGACTCATCTTTGGTCTGTCGACTGAAGAAGCCCCTTTATGGCCTCAAGTAGGCTTTGAGGGAATGGTATGACAAGATGGACTCCTACCTATTGTCACAGAACTTTATATGTTGTAAATCATACCTGGATGTCTACATGCTCAGAATGATTGATTCACTTCTACTTTTAGTTCTGTACGTTGATGATTTTTTTATCACTAGTTGATCGACTTTATTGATTTCTGCAGTCAAGAGGATTCTACATGACAGGTTTTTTATGATGGACATGAGTCCACTACACTTATTCCTTGGACTTGAGATCCGTCAGGATGCATCAGACCTTAAATTTTCTTAGGCCAAGTATGCACGAGATCTCCTTGAGAAATTTCACATGACAGACTGCAAGTCTTCTCCGACTCCTGTCCTATCAGGAGTCAAACTTGAGGATGTAGGAGAGACTCCAGTGGTTGAAAACACACTGTACAAACAACTAGTGAGGAGTTTGTTTTATCTCACACACTCCAAACCAGACCTCTCCTATGCAGTTGGCACAGTTTCGAGGTTCATGCAGGAGCCGCATGATCTACATTGGAAGGATGCAAAGCATATCCTTAGATACGTACAAGGCACCATCATCTTTTGGATTCATTATGAAGAAGACTATACATTAGATCTCATCGGGTTTACTGATTTTGACTCGACTGGCGATAACACTGATCGCAAGTCCACATCTGGTTACTCACTCAGCCTTGGTTCAGGGCTTATCTATTGGTCAAGAAAGAAGAAAGTTTCCACTTCTCTATCTTCAGCTGAGGTAGAGTACAGAGGGGTAGTTAACATAACCATTCATCCTATGTGGCTACAACATTTTCTCATTGAGTTGGGCATTCAGTTTCATCGGTCGATCGTCATCTGGTGTGACAACCAGAGCACTCTACAGAGATCCAGTTTAGAGGAAGCATATGAAGCACATCGAGATCCACATGAACTACATCCAATACTTAGTACACAAGGGGATCATCGACTTACAGTTCTTTCCTTCAGCAGAATAGATGGAAGACATCTTCACCAAGACCTTCATTGAGAAAAAGTTACATTCTCTGTGAAGTCATCTTGGAGTGAAGGACACAGTTGCCTAGCAACTGTAGTTCTTCTTTTTACATACATTGTACCTTGAGGGGGTATTTTTCCCATGAGGTTTTCCCTCTTTCCTCACTTTATTTTCAGTGTATCTTTTGTATTTGGGTACCTAACATGGCCTTGTTGTCGGGACCCATTCTTTATTTTCATCATAGTGATGTTTAGGGGGGGTGTTGGAGTTACTTCACACACACCTAGAATTTATTTTTCCTAAGTTTATTCCTTGTTTATTAGTCATAATTAATCATTATCCAATATCCTATATTTTAGGGGAGAATATTCCACCTGGAGAATATTCTCTTTCAGATGACACTTCAGTTTGACTAGTTGAGTTGAGTTTAGATGTTGCATTGGTTTTATCACCATGCAACATTGGGATCATCACCATGCTAATTAGACCTTTCCTTGGGATCATCACCAGACTGGTGCATTACTCTTGATTCCATAAGTTAACTCCTCACTACTCTCTGTTTAGTTAGTTAAATGAAGACTAGTTGACTAGTGATCCAGAATCGGATCTGGGAGCCTAATAGGCCTCAAAAAGGCTCAAAAATGAAATTTCTCAGAATAGTCCTAAAACAATTCCATTGTGACTGTCTCATCACGTTGATTCGGGCCATATATTTACTTTATCAAATGAACATTGTATGCGAGAGTTATCGCACTCTGACCGTTTTGCCAAACAGGGAAAAAAAGTCAAACAGGCCCACAGTCAAAAAGTCAACACTGACCTCAGCATGACGTCATGCTGACATGGTAGTGTGACACATGGAAGAGGCACAGTGGGATCCATATAATTGACATGGACCAGCCATAATGTGACATGTGTCACCACTAGAATGGTGACACGTGGCACGCTCGTACAGGTGCCATGTGGCCCAACCATACAGTGACACATGGCAGGTACAAATGTTGATCGAGAAGGCAAGTGGCAGGTACAGTTGCTGACTGAGAAAAATAATTGGATCATTCTTGTTTTGACAAGTGGCATCGAAATTGGCAAATAGAGTGGTGCCACATGGCCCAGACTTGGGTTTCCACATGGCACCCTATGGGTGGCTCGTTTGGTGTATGCAAAAGTTTTGGTCTCCCTAAGAATCGAATCGGCGACCTCTCCTCCAAACTCATTCTTTAAAGAGTTTTGTACACTAGGTATATCCAATTATTAATTCAATAGACAAATAATTGTCTATCTTTAGTACCAATCCCATCAACTCCCCAAACACGTCTTCATATTCCTTCAATATTGGATAATCCTTGAGACTTGGATCCTCCGTATGGGATACATATATATGGTTGATGTATTTTATAGTTATTCTTTATGAAAGGTGGCTTGAATCATTTTTCCTCTAATCCATCTTTTCCTTCTTCTTTTCATCCTATGCTTTTTGAAAAGTTGACCTTCCCTTGTTCTCCTCATACAAATACTTAGCCTCCCTCATGACTTCTTCCAAAGTCTTAGGCTCATCAAATTGGATTTTATCCTTCTAAAGTGATGGAAACCCACTCAAGAACCTTTGGATGTTCACCTCCTCATCCTTTATGAAGTCCATATACCTTAGAATATCTAGGATTTTCCTCTCATACTCTTCCATGGTCATGCTTCCTAGTTTGAGCTCAAAAAAATACTACATTTTCTTGTCATAGTAAAGTTTTGAAAAATACTTATGTTGGAAGTATTTCTTGAACTATTTCCAATAAATTCTCTTCTCCTCAATATGCTTGACCTACTTCAATTGGTCCTACCACATTGAAGCCTTCCCTTGAAGATGATATATGGAAATCCTTTCTTCTAGGTTTGATGAGTAATTATGCAACTGAAAATATTTGTCATGTTCAACAACAAGGATTGAACATCTTCACCATTCTTATGCTCTCCATCAAATGGTGATGTGTTGAGTTTTCTAATCTCTCCGTGCAAAATATCCAACTCAACCCTCCTCCTCTGATGTATGATAGGGGACATACTTGGGATACTCTCATATTCTTAAGGTTCATGTGCTCTTCTGGTTGAGTATCATGGTGAATGATGATTCTTACTAACACTTCTTGAGTTCCTAGATCCCCCATGATCATCCTTCCTATCATGAGATTTGGATGTTATCTCTTGTCTTTCACTAGGTACTTGTTTTGTGATAGAATATTTATTGATTTGTCTTTGCAACATGTCCATACTCTATATCAGCTAATTATTAATTTGATTTTTCTCCTAATATCTTATCAACCTTTCATTGTCTTCCCTATATATTTCACTTCATTCTATAAGCTTCTCATAGTCCCAACTGGCTCCACTTTTCTTCTGTGTCCATTGGACTTTGTTTTTGAATGTCCTGGAAAGATATTAAACCTTTGATCTCATCTTCATCCAAGTCCTTGTCACAAAACACCACTTTGATCTTCAGAAACCACTAATTTACATTTTCTAGAAAATGTAAGAAGAAATGGCCTATTTTCCTCACTAGATTTTTTAAATATTTCTCACTATAGACATACCCTTTAAATTCCATTGGATTTTAAGTTAATCTACTCTTGTTATGGTCAAAACATGTTTTGGCTCCATAACATTTTTTTAATAAAATCCATCAACTTACTGATGTGGAAATCTAGCTAACATGGCATGGCATGGGGCTACTATAGTCCACTTTTCATCCCCTCACTCAGCCATGTCACCATCCTCCTCCATAAAAAAACTATCATTTTTCCTCATCAATAAACTGCATTTTTTTCCCATTGTCGAACTAAAAATTATGTCCATCAATGAACCCAAAAATTTGTCTTGAATGAACTCAATTTTCTTTTTTTGGTTCACTTTTGAATGTTTTCTTTCGCTGGACTAGAGAATTGGTTCTTTTAACACATTTAAGAATTTGATTTCGATGAACTCAAAAATTTGGTTTTCGGTGAACCAAAAAATCTTTCCTTCGAAAAACCAACAAATTTGTCTTTCGGAGAAATTCAAAAACCATTCTTTAGCAACCTCAAAATGCACTTCAAAAAACTACAAAATTCACTTCGAAAAACTAGAAAATAAACTTCAACAAATTTCAAATTCTTGGTTTTCAATGAACTCGCAATTTTTTCTTCGAAAAACTCAAGTTTTCTTGATCCCCGAACTTCAAACTTCTTCGGAAAAATCAATCTTTCGGTCTTTCAGAAAACTCAAATTTTTGTCTTTGGTGGACTTCTTCAACTCAACATTGCCTAACTTTTCAAGTTGTTTTTTGTGGCTGAAATAGACTTCTCTTTGGTGGACTTCGTCAACTCAACGTCGCCAAAATTTTCAACTTATTTTCGGTGACCAAAACAAACTTCTCTTTGGTGGACTTCTTCAACTTGACATTGTTTAACTTGTTCAACTTATGTTTGGCAGCTAAAACACACTTGTCTTCGGTGAACGAAATCAAATTTTCTTTGGCTAATAAATAAACTTGTGTTTTCGACAACTCATTTAACTTTGAAAACTTTGAACAAATCCAAAATGAATATGGGTCATTGATCTCAAATTCAAATGTAATTGGGGTTGTTGAAGGGTTTATGTAATTTCCAAAAGGTTTTACACAGGGCCACCATGGAAGCTCTGATATTAGCTTTACAAGGTTGAATTCGACCCTGCACTAATCAAATTGATGTTGGTATCCATTGATTCATCAACCCTTAATTATATTAAACTAAAAATTTCACCCAAAAAATTATGGATTTCACTCCAAATTTACCATTTCCCCCAAATTCAACACAGAATAAAAATATACAACCACGAATTTAAAACATTCACACTGATCCTTGGCCCATATGGGTCTGGTGTTGAACCATGTTGAACCAAAATCTATAATACCACTTTGTAACATACCCAACCCCCTTGTTGGGCCACGTTACAACTAAAAATGACTAACTATAACTCTAATATGAATTTAAACAATACAAGCATGCATAATGAAATAAAAACTCATACAATTAACAACAATTTTAAATGCATGAATTAATATTATTTAAGCTTGTACAACAACATTTAGAAATACAATACAAAGATTAAAGTGCAGCATTTACACACACAACATATAATAGTAAATAACACCAAACTTGGAGTGAAATGAAAATCCATTAAACTTAGCATTTAATATAATTAAACATAGTGAATAGAAGCACTTTTCTTATTAAAACATAGGAAACTAGTTGCAGAGGACATACATTCCACCCAACCATAGAATTGCTACTCCATATCTCTCAATAGCAAGTCACCCTCAATCCAGGGCTACAAATCCACAGGAAATGATGTTTCTTATGGGTTTTTATGGTCCCCTCACAATAAGCTAATTCATACAACCATTCCAATCCACCAACTCTCTTTCCCCTCAAATTGTACAGCCCAAGGAATGGGATCCCCTTCTCTGCCTTACAATCCCTCAGGCCATCCCACTTCCCTCCAAGGCTCCAAAATAGGTTATCTAGGAAATTTATCTACTAGGGACTCCAGGAATGAAAAAATGCAACATGAATTCTCATAGCATCAACTTACTTGCTCACTTGGGAATATTACACAAAAATGTCACTCACAATCCTATCAGCATGTTTCTTCATGCCATTAATAACTCCAAAATATGTCCACAGAAGCCACTATGGTTTCCTTCTATCTCCCAACACTCCACCCACATTTTCTTTCTTCTACCCAACTATAAAAACTACCTTCCCCTCACATTCAAATTTCCTCTTCTCCTATGCATGTTGACTCTCCCATTTCCCAAGGTTGTTTTTGCTAAATCCCATGCTCTCAATAACTATGTGAGGTGCCTTTACCCACCAATGCTTCACATGCATTCAATGATTAGTCTTTGAAACAATAAAAAAGGAAATAGAAGGTTCATAGTAAAACAATTTAGGAAGATGGTTTGGGTTTAATAGGCATGTATAATTCCCCCCCTTTGGACCCCCTCTCTTGTGGAAACTTAGCCCTCGTGACTTCTCCCATATCCGTCTTTAGTCGGTGATGTATTTTATTTTATTATTTCTCATATACAATCTTTACATATTACATCGCTTGGCCCATGACCATACATCATTTTTACAATATGAATCGCCAAAATGGGGATCTTACACATTACCATAGTTGATTTTCATGGAGAGTGAAGAATTGAGATTGAAATTTGAAAAAATGAATTACATAGCCTCAATCATCACCTATAGTACTTGCACATAGTTGTAACCATAATTTCTTGGGATTAATTACATAACATAATTAATACCCAAGTCATTCAATATGACCTATCTCCTATAAACATCATCAATTTCTCATGAGGTAAAATAATCCACTTAGCACTTGTTCATTTCATTAGTTGTTTATACAACATTTTTCATTAAATACATTTTATTGGGTAGAGGAACCTTTTTTTCTAAAATTATTTTTTCTTGTAATGGTCTCTTACTAAAATATTATTGCATTGACTACAAGTTTGATTCTTTATATGCACAACCTCTCCCCCATTGATCTTCTATATTGTGGCCAAATTCATGGGTGTGTGTCTATTAATTTAGTAATAAGGTTGGATACATCCATGTTAAGATCTACTGGAATCATCTTTATAACTATAAAATCTCCTCTCCCTTTTTTTGCAATTTATCCCACATTGATTTACGGATTTAGTTCATAGTGGTTTAAATTTCCTTACATGCCATGAAGATTATGTCAATGGAAATGTCCACATTAAAATATCACATCCTACTAACATACTACTAAACTATTGAGGATATATATATATCTTAAAGGAGTCATAATATCTTTACATGATATAACGCTTACACCAATCCTCCATCTTCTTCTAAAATCTCCTCTCTCCTCTTACTAATATTTAGAAGTATAGCTCCTTGTTCTATTGTAGGTAGTCCTAATCTCTTTACATGCTATAAATCTTGCACCAATCATCCATCTTATTATAAAATATCCACTCTCCTCTTACTAATACTTAGAAGTGTAAATCCTTGTTCTATTGTGGGTAGTCCTAATCTCTTTACATGCTATAAAGATTGCACTGATCCCCCACCTTATTATAAAAGATCCTCTCTCCTCTTATCAATATTTAGAAGTATAACTCATTTTATTGCGGGTATGTATATTTTAGAGGATCATTAATCTCTTTGCATGCCATAAAGCTTACACTAATCCTCCATCTTCTTATAAAGATCATCTCTCCTCTTATTAATATTTTGAAGTATGATTCCTTATTTCCCCATCTTCTTATAAAATATATGTTGTCCTCTTATCAATATTTAGAAGTATAACTCCTTATTCTATTGCAGGAGTGTATATTTTAGAGGGGCATTAATCTCTTTGCATGCCATAAAGCTTACACCAATCCTCCTTCTTCTTATAAAGCTCCTCTCTCCTCTTATTATACCTGCCACCGGGAATGGTATATATCATTTAGTTCATTGTTGACTACCTATTAATTTATTCTTTGACCAAAATAAATTTGCATCTTTCCTATAGTTTTCTATACTTTCATATTAAGCATTCGATTTTCTTATTTTTATGAAATATTTAAACCTATTTATTTATTTTTCTGAAATATTTAAACCTATTTATTTAGCCTCCCATTTGTTGATCAAATTGAAGTCTTATTGCCGAAGTGACGGCTACATTCTGGAGATGAAGAAAGTTTTAATGACATTTGTTTCGAATATTTATTTACCATGGCACTTGGACACTAACGCTGACACTCTATTTCAATGCCCGTCTTGTCTGACATTGACAGTCTGCTTCAATTCCTGTCATGTCGATGCAGTGTATGCATTTCCCCGTGGTGATCTGCATGACTCAAGGTTTTGAAAATTCTACACCTTCGTCATTGGGCCTTACAACATAAGGATCATTAGTGTCTAGTAAGAGATTTGTGTGTGCCTTGATGCTGAAATAAATGAATTCCACAACAATTTCCATGCTTAGGGTGATCAAACCTAGTGATTCCAAGAAAAAACAAAATGCATATGGGTTGTCTCCATACGATTCATTGTCAGCATGGGAATGGAAATTAATCAGTGAATCTACAATATTGATATCTCTTGGGATGATTTTGCATGCTCTGCAATCTTCATCAATGTAGAGAAATTGCTTTGCAAATAAACACTTACATTCTTGGTTGGCACCCAATCTTCATCATTCGCCTGCCATAGATACACGACTCTTTCTTTTTGAGTGTGTGCCAATCTTGTACATTGATTGTTGGATGAATCAATACAACATTCATTCCTTTTTTTTTTTCTCAACCACTCGTATTTGATCACCTTCCATATGGGCCCATGAGTGTTTGGGATCTTTTCTTTGAGAATACTTCATCTCCCATTCTGGATATATTACAAGGGAGGTGAATAAATCTAACCCCTCCTACTTGAAATGTTTGTATCTAAGAAATTAATTTCCGTTGTTTACTGGGAACAGATTACATCATTTGGGAATAGGGAAGTTCGATGATTTTGGTAACTTCAATAGAGAGAGAGACATGGATATTTGGGTGGAGACAGAATCTAGGAAATGGGGCAGAGAAAAGTAGTAGTGAGACACATTGAGAATTGTACGAGAAAGCAAGTCACTTTTTCCAAGCAGAGTAACGGACTGAAGGATGTGCTTGAAGGATAATGAAAAGCTCAATTTCGATCCCTGATGCTAGGTTTATCGAGAATTATTCCATCCAATATAATTAGAGACTAATTGTTTGTTGGTGTTAAATGGAGTTGATGACATGTTTCCAAATATATTGCGAAAAGAAGTGTTGGAATTTCAAGGTAAAAAATGTTTATTATTGGAAGCTTGGCCATCTAAAACAATTGCAATTATAAATTAACGGTCTCTCACAGCATTTAGTCCCCGACAGGCCCATGTAAGAACAATTTTAGTGTAGATAGCCGACTAATAATAACTACTAATTTGCATTGTGAGCTATGTCCAATCCTTTTCTAGATTTCTATAATTCCATGGTCAATTAAGGGTATATGGTCATGGACTAGTTCTATATATTTCCCATCTTCTTTAACAAATTTCATTTGAAACTCAAAGAATAACTGGGTTGCTATTTAACTACAGGATAAGGAGATACCCTTAGTTTATTTCCCATGGTGCACTTTTTATCATTAGTTATTCTTGTCATTACTATGTTCTCCTTGTGTGTATGGGGTATTGAGGTACGTCAATGAATATAATAATGAGTCTGAGTTTATATTGCAACTCATATTCCATTTATATTATTTGTTGTCAAATGATTGATTGTTTATGACTTCCCACAACAATGTCAAATTGTCTAATCTGGCGTCGAATCGAGTAAGCTTGTATTTTATTATTACTGTTATTAGGGTTTACCTGCATGTTGCATCCTTGAATTACAGACCAGTATCTCTAACTCACAATCCATGTTCAGTTTGTTCAGGGTCAGTATGGTGACGACAGTCTAACTCCAGAAGGTTCATTTTATTCAGCTTCATTCATATAGTCAATATTATATAGAAAATTATTATACGCTTACACTTATATTAATAGAAATAATTGTATTGTGATTGAATATTAATGTAGAATGCATGCTAAGGTGTTTAGAACATTATTTAGAAACTTCTCACCAAAATCCATGCATGAATTTATGTCAAAAATGGTGTGCAAAGTGTCATTACGTTCCTCCTGGAACGTGCACAAAGTGTCTATGCATTCCTCCTGGCACGTCTGGAAACAAAGAATTATGCCCTTGCTACAACAATTGGAAAACTAAGCAAGGCAACCCCAAGTTCCCTTGATCTTCAATCCACTACTCTTCCTTATTATGCCTACCGAGAGGCCAAGTATATAGCAATGAGTTCTTTGGTTGACTGCATATTAGTTTGGTCATTGAACAAAACTTTTTACCATATTTGAAAGTTTAACTTTAACAAATCAAATTTTTTATTTTCATATTAATTTAAAATTTATTTATTTAGTGTGTGATTGGTCTATTATTTGGATGTGCTATTGTAGAAAGGTTTGCACTGTGATCATTGTTTTTTTTAATTCAAGTGATTCGTATGTAGAAAATATCTGTGGTTTTGGATCCGTACGCCCAAAAATCTCTGAGGCTATTATTAGTAATAGCCAACAATATTTACAATCACCGTTGCGCATGAATATGTACAATCTATCTAGTTGCATGTTGGATTAGTTGGCTCCATCACATTTAAGAACTTGGCCTCTGCATCTAAGATTTCCCTTTCATAACATGTAGTATCGTTGGAATATTGACCTTTTGAAGCTTATGAAAAGGTGAATTTCTATGCATTAACCCGACTTTATATCTGGTCAATTTATGTGTTGTCCATAATCCTGCCCTTATAGGTTTCCAATTTTTTACATCAAATGAAACTATTTAAATGATTTTTTGATCTTATGAAATACATGTCCACTTTTTGTACAAAATATCTATCAAATATTTTGGCAAGTACATCCAACCTTCTCGTATATAATAATTTTTTCTTTTATGACATGGTCCTTCCTTTGTTGTTGAAACTGGACTTGCTAATTTCTTGGGATTCTATATTATTATAGAGGAAAAATCGGTTTGAAAAAATCTTTTCTATATTATTACAGAGAAAAAATCAACCTTTTCTATATTATTATAGATAAAAAATCGATCTATAAAAGATTTTCCCTGAGGAAGTGGAGGAGTGGAAAAAATGTAAAGCAAGATACATCATCCGAATAAAAAATTTAATATGTATGAAACATTTGGGTAGAAAACTAAATAAGCTTTACCGGCCTTATGAAAAAACATGAGAGGGCAGTGCAATGAAAGAGAAGAAGTTTAAGGATGCCAATCGAAAAGAAGGAACGTAGATAGTTCAAGTTTAAATTGGTATAATATTTTATCCCACTAAATTTAAGGTTCAAGTTTCAATTATGCAAATTTCAGAACTCACAATGTATGTAACAAATTATTACATTACACATAACAGTTATTAAATTTCATATTACTTTCAACATGTATTGTGTATGCTACGCAGACTTGTTGTTAAGTTCGAAAGACCTGAATATCAAATACTACAATAGTACCAAAGATATATCAATACAATCACCACACAAGATATATGGAACAATATAGAAAACCACCACTTCATTATATCAAAACCCTTGGGGTAGGGAAACACCATACAATGGATCATATTATGGAAGGGATCCTCTCTTGTTCACTTGCCTCTTTGAGGGGGAAACCTCCTAATGAGCTTCAACTCCAAATACAATTTTCTCTTCATATCCCATTACATTGTTTTAACCCTTTCATATAGTGCTACCATCACCTAAGAACATTCTAGAGGATGAATCTTCTAGAAGTAGAACCTTCTAAGAAGTCCTCTTACATTTATTATATCTAACTACCCATTTATTATATCTAGCTACCATAGTGGGCCTTATTTAATAATATAGTGGACCTAGCCTACCTTACATTCAATGACCTCAACTAACTCTCTAGATATTTAACATTCCATCCCCTTATGAAAGCGTTGTCCTCAATGCATGTTATGAGGGTGTACAACCATATATCAGGGTCTCATGGATAAGTGTGGACCATAGTGTTGAAGTATACTAGAGAACCATGGTTCCATGTAGAAAGGAAAGACACCATGTTGAAGTAGTCCAACTGCCATTATAAACCAGGGTCCCATGTCCAAGTGCACGTGTGAACTCCCTGCAAAATATTTTGGAACCCAATAACCAACTGAAAATGATGCTCCAAATACTGACCCCTATCATGTGGATCCAAATAAAAAGATCCATCTACATAGTGGAAAAGATTCATAGCAGAATCTAGAAGGAATAACACCACTATAGAATATGCAGGATGGATACTGGTAATAATCATAGGCTCTTAATTTTTCACATTGATTTTCTCTACAGAATGTGGATTAGAGTCATCAAATAAAATATGAAAGTGGTTTTCATCCTAGAAATGACAACTAATCCATATACCAATCATCACAATCAACCTCAAAATCATACCAAACATATACTTCTTGATTATATATTTCCTTGATGTCCACCATAAGAAATCTCTCCTGCATGTTATCCAATGAATATTGCATACTACAAAAACTATATTTGAGGTCATATGCAAGGTCCAATGTGAGGCCATCTGCAAAGTCATGCAATGTGTCATACAATTGGGCTTTGAATGCTTCAGTCATCTGTAGAATTTCTTTGAGGGTTTGATAGGAAATAGCCATTGAAAACACCACATAAAATATACCAAAATAAATCTCTCAAAATAATTTATCCAATGGCATTGATCTAGTAGAAATATGACCACCCTATGAAAAGTTATGAACTCTGCAGTCCCACCATCGTCACAAAAAACCCCCCAAAATAGTTGATTTTAAATTAGTGATATCTTCACTTCCAGAGCTCCGATTTGGACGATTTTGTTTTTTGAAATTGGGTGAAATTGTGAGAGGGACTCATATCTACAATTTTTTTTGAAAAATTTAGCCTCAGATGCTATTGAAATCAGAAAAATCATGCGGTCATCTATGAAAAAAAAACCCTGGAAATTGCATATTTTAAAATGAAAATAACTTGACTTCTTGGACTCCGTTTCAGGCGATTGTTTTTTTTAATTGGGCGTTTTTCTGAGAGGAACTCGAATCGATAACCAATTTTTGATATATTTTCACAAAAACCTATATAAATAGTGCGGAATGTTCTAGCCCTATTTTTTTCCAAAAAAATAAATATGCAAAAAATAAAAATATTTTCCCACACTTCCAACCAAGGACAGTGCTCTGATACCACTTGTTAAGTTCCAAATACCTAAATACCAAATACTCAAATAGTACCAAATATATATAAATACAATCACCACACAAGATATATGGAACAATATAGAAAACCACCACTTTATTATATCAAAACCCTTGGGGTAGGGCAACACCATACAATGGATCCTATTATGGAAGGGATCATCTCCTGTTCACTTGCCTCTTTGAGGGGGAAACCTCCTAACACGATTCATCTCCAAATACAATATTCTCTTCATGTCCCATTTCATTACTTTAACCCCTTTATCTAGTTCTACCATGACCTAAGAACATTCTAGAGTAGGAATCTTCTCGAAGCAAAGCCTTCTAAGAAGTCCTCTTACATTTATTATATCTAACTACCATAGTGGGCCTTATTTAATAATATAATATCTAACTACCATAGTGGGCCTTATTTAATAATATAGTGGACCTAGTCCACCTTACATTCAATGACCTCCACTAACTCTCTAGCTACATAACACCGGTTAATATTTTGAAGTATGATTCATTATTTGTCTCTATCACAATTCTATGGAATGTGTTTTTTACATTAATCCAAATTACTAGTTACATAATCATAATATTTCAAAGTGCAATTCTTTATTTAAAACCATCACAATTTTATGGAAAGTGCTTTTGGTCTTAGACTAATATCTGACTTGGTCAATGAAATAATTAGCATATGGTTTTGCAAAGCATGGTATTAGCTTGTGTTGAATCTCATTGTGAAGTGTTTGAAAGGGTTGACTTGGTCGAATGGGTTAAAGTAATAAGAATATTTTCAATGTTGATTTTTTGATGAAGGGTTTACAAGGTAATCATTAATGAATGTTGACTTTGTACTCATTGGTTGGTTTATCTTTTAAGATCTTAATATGATATCAAGTTGAGATTGATCTCTATTCTATTCATTATACTATTTTAATATGTTATCAAGCTTAGATAGCCCATGGACTCTAACAAAAGTGGTTTGATGTTGGAACCATGAAAATAAGGTCATGTGAGTTGGTCGGTTTGATGTTGGAAACATGAAGATAAGGTCATGTGAGTTGGGCACTTGAAAAGGGAAATGAGCCTCTAACCATGAGTGTAATGGATAAAGAAAGAAAGGGTGATGAAATTTGTTTGATTTTAACAAAGTGGATGTCTTCACATCAAAGGATTTCCCTTGTTGTCACTGATATGGGTTATTTTTGGAATGACATGAAAGAAAAGATATTACAACGAAATACACATAAAATTTTCCAAAAATAGATAAATACAATAATAAATTATTTCTATTGATGAAACAAATATACAGAGACTGTAAAAATACATAGTGTGAGACTCGCTAGAATGGTGGCATCTTTATCTCTGAGAAGAGATGTGACAACATGTTGGATCATGTTGTCATTGATGCAAATGGTTTGATTGATTGATGTCAAGTGATGGATTGATGTCAAAGTATTGATTGATTGATGATTGATGTAATATAATATGTATTTTCCTTGATGAGAATGCATAGATGAAGATGGATCAATGAGTTTTCATTGATATGATGAAGATGGATCAATGAGTTGTCATTGATACATGATAAAGATGGATCATTGTGGTTTCATTGGTATATGATGCATTGTTGGAAAAATATATAGATGACTCATTATTGTCTTATCATGATTGATAAGGTGCACAAATGGATGAACTCCAAAGTGCCCCCCTTATGGTGAAAGCCCTCATGGGAAGATGCTTTGTGGACTGAGTTATCCTAGAAGAATGGTTGGAGGACCCTTGCTCTCATTATTTTCTTATCATGATTGATAAGGTGCAAAAATGGATGAACTCCAAAGTGGTCCCCTTATGGTGAAATCCCTCACGGGAAGACGTTTTACGGATTGAGTTATCCTAGAAGAATGGTTGGACGACCCATGCTTGTATGTGGAATAATGAGATGAAGATCAAGAAAATTGTTGGTGAAACTATCCTAGATGGATAGTGTTTGTCACGCTATTTTTGGTGGTATGTGTAATGTCAAATAACTCCTCATGGTTTGAGAGTTATGGCCTTACAAAGATGAAGGACCCCCACATGAAGCCTTAAAGCCTCCAAGGTCAAAGAAGTCAAAGTGACCTAAAAGAAGAAATAATTATTTAAATGATAAAGTAAAGTGACAAAGTCAAGGTGGATTATTTAAATAATAAAGAGAAATGAAAAAATCAAGAAATGATAAAGTATTGGAGAACCTTCTATTTATGGAAAGTGGTTAACCCTAAAAATAAGGAAAATAGGTTAAGTGACCTAGAAATGGGTTAAGTGATGTAAAAGAAGAAATCATTATTTAAATGATAAATTAAGGTAACAAAGTCAAGGTGGATTATTTAAATAATAAAGAGAAGTAAAAAAATCAAGAAATGATAAAGTAAGATGAGAAAATCAAGAAGGAATATTTAAATGATAAAATATTGGAGAAATTTCTATTTATGGAAAGTGGTTAACCCTAAAATAAGGAAAATAGGTTAAGTGACCTAGAAATGGGTTAAGTGACCTAAAAATGGGTTAAGTGACCTAGAGGATAAAAGTATAAATATGATATCAATGGTCTCTTGCAGATCATCCTTTTTGTGGATCAATGGAGAGCTTCTTGTGAGAATATCTTTTGGAGTATTGATGGAGAGCTTCTTGAGCATTTTTGGTGTGGAACACTTGAGAATATTAAATATCTATAGGTTAAAAAGGTAACCAAGGATATCTAAGCCTAATTTCATAAGGAAGGTGAAGGAAAGAGGGCCAGAATTGAAGGGAGGATAAATTATTTTCATGATGTTTTCTAAGGTATGTTATTTACAGGTCATCTCACCATTTTCGCTATAACTTTTTTTCTGTAATGATTCAGACCATGGGATTGATATGAAATTGAGAAAACATATCCAATTATATGTGGTAAAAAATTTAGCTTGTGGGTCATTTTATTTTTGTAGATACACGCCGTGGAAAATAGGGTTTGTGGCTAGTCCTGAAACTAGTCTAAAACAGGTGTTTCGGGTAAAATCATCATAATGTATTCATAATAGATCCAAATTCAGTGAGAGAAATTGTGTTAATTATATTACAGTATTTATTATGTTGTGTAATAGTTTCACATTTATTCAACAAATATTCCATGCGGAACACGCTTTATAAGGCCGCTCTCTAAAATAAGCTAGAATTTAGCAAGGTATGCCATTTTTGCTATAACTCATTTTCTGAGAGGTTCCAAGTAGTGAAACCTGGAGGAATTGCATAAAAAACACTGAAGAAAATTTTGTATTAGTTTCATATCTTTATTCATTACAGGTACAAAGTTATGATTATTTCAAGTTGTGGTTGTTGAATAATCCAAAACTAGTCATGGTTGAGACAAGCAGTTGATGAGTTGGAACATA